>SNQJ01S0138533.1:0-15596 GCA_010110895.2 Picea sitchensis | reverse complement strand
CATTTGTTGGCACAGGGGCAGACCCAGGGTTCAACTCCAAGAGTGCACCAACAATCCCTAGCTACTGGCCCTTTCGGCAACACCTGCGAAGCAGATGCAGTCTCACCTGAAGCAACTATGAGGGGGCTGCAGGATAGAGATGTCTACAACCAGGGGAATATCAAGTGGTTCTTATTAGAACAACAACAAAACATGCATCTATCATTCAAATAGATAGATCTATCCTTCAAATCTATAGATCTGATCTAATACAATAATGCAGATAACAATATAACAATGACAGAGCTCAAGCATCAATCTCACACACAACAATAGATGTATGTGGTTCACCCTCTCTCTAGGGCTAGGTCCACAGAACTATGCTTATGATATATTAAGATAAATCTTACAGTTCTAATCTGCACTCTTGGCCTGCAAATCCTCTCTCTCTTTCTCTCTTTCTCTCCCCTTTTCTGCACACCCAACTGCAAGAATTGATCTTCGCACCTAGCTGAAGATCTTACAATACCATAAGGCTCTTTCTCTCAGCACTTCTCTCACCCTTAATAGAATATTCTCTTAATGAATAGCGATCAATAACAAGGCTCAATTATCGTATCACCCCGACCTAGATTTCGTCCTCTATTTATACATTACAATCCTCATTCTTCACTTCCTTCCATAACCAAGGGCCAACAAGCATCTATATGGATGTGATCTTACTGGATTCTCTGATTTGGTGGGATCATCCCCATCCTAGTAACCACTTCACCTTCTCTTATATAATAATGGATTTCTCATGGAAAAGGTTTAGCAAGGTTAAGAAATATTGAACAAAGAATAGTCTGAATACTGTGTGAAGAATCCTGATACAATTGATGCTTGAGGCCTCCATTTTTCCATAAATATTTGTGGACTATCTTCATGCAAATTCATAGCAAGTGTATGTGTGTGTTGGAACAAAGGACCACCGTAAGGGAAATTGCGACATCAAGGAAATATGGTTGTATCCTCCACTTTTACTTAATATGATACAACGACATGTTTCGTTCCCATAAAATCATTAGCATTTTATTACATGATTCCTTGATCACATGTTTAGGTCTCCATTGAATCTACAATTATTTCTTTCACTTTGGTTGGTTTGTGTCATTACAGATCTGATCTCACAAGAGCACTGGAGCAAAGAAGGGACAACAGAGATATAAGAAAGTGATATATAAAGGTATGTCATAGATTCCTTCTTTGGTGATAAATTCAATGGTAGCAACATAGGGAAAGCGTCATGACCTGTCTTGTTTTGTTCTAAATCCAGGTGGGTCTAGGGAGATTAGTTTATGTTCGCATTCACTGATTTATCCAATATCAATATGCACCAATACTGAACATCCAATACCATCTCGAGAGCTAAACCCTAGCTCACAAAACATACCTCAAACAAAGATGTGCCATATCTCTCATAAATATACCCCAACCATGTTGCTACCATGATTTTTTTGCCGCACTTTTTTTGCCGCGATGTTTCTGCCGCAAATTTTCTGTCGCAATTTTTTTGCCGCACTTTTTTTGCCCACTATTTTTCTGTCGCACTTTTTTTGCCGCAATTTTTCTGCCGTGATTTTTCTACCATGATTTTTTTGTCGCACTTTTTCTTCTGCATTTTTCTGCCACACTTTTCCTTCCACACTTTTCCTCCCGCACTTTTCTCTATCAATAATACCTACCCAAATAAGTTTTCACAAAATATATATTCTATGATATTCAATAGGTTCAAGTGTATTTAAATGAGAGAGCCTTGCCTCTTATATATACTTTCATGTATCATCCTCAAGGGGTTATCTTTTAACCATATCGAACTACTTTCCTTATTTTAGGGTTAACCCACTTATAACCACTTGTCCACTTAACTTAACCACTTTCCATAATTAGTAAGTTCTCCATTAAATTTATTATTTAAATAATTTCTTTTGCATCCTCTTTGACTTATAGTACACTCATCGGTTCACTTTATTATTTAAATAATTTCTTCTTTGAAAACACTTTGACCTTTTGGGGATTCTAGATGACTTGTGAGGGTTCTCCAACTTCACATGACCATAACTCTCTAACCGTGAGGAGTTATGTGATCTTACACATACCATTGGAAATTACATGAAATGTATTATCCATCTAGAATACTATTACCTGCAAATATATCAAAACTCATACCATTAACGATCAAACAAACTTGGGTCCATTACCCAAACCTTTGTGCTACCGAAATTTTCTACCAGACTTTCTTCAAGGTTTGACATCAATGAAAACCAACCCAATTAATCAACAATCTCCCCCTTTGGCATTGATGACAACACTCTGATGCAATATTGAAGTCATTTGATGCAATACTGAAGTCACATCACTCATTCTCCTAATGTGACCATCACTCCCCTTGGAACCATGCCTCTGTGCTATGCATCTAATAAATATCTCCCCCTTTGTCATCAATGGCAAAGGTATCTTTCCATCCGGGGTTTCTCCCCCTAACTGAAATATCCTTGGGGATACTCCTCCTAACTGAACTCTTCCTGAAACTGATCTCCTGACTTCAACTGTCCTCTTTATGGTGCTTCCTCGTGTAAATCTAAGACATATAAGATAAGAATTCAAAATTATTCATTTTGGAGTAGAAATTACTCTGAGTCTCTGGCAAATATACTCAAAGGATTCCCGTGGAAGAGGTTTTGTAAAGATGTTTGTCACTTGTTCTTTTGTGCCCACATATTCAACTCTGATGTTCTTCTCTACAACCTGTTCCCGTAGAAAGTGATATTTGATTGAAATGTGATTCGTCTTAGAGTGAATCATCGGGTTCTTTGAGATACTGATGGCACTTGTATTATCAAAATAGATTGGAATGGGCTCATCATACTCAACCTGTATATCTATCAGAGTTTGTTTCATCCATAGAACCTGTGTAAAACATCCTGCTACTGCAATATACTCTACCTTGGCTATAGATGAGGATATTGATGATTGTTTCTTTCTTAGCCATGATACTAAACACTCACCCAAGTAGAATGTTGGTCCACTAGTTCTTCATCGGTCATCAATGCAACCTTCCCAATTTGCATCTTTGTAGGCAATAAGTGATAGATCCTTTTATTTTTGATACCATAATCCAAACTCTTATGTTCCTTTGAGATATTTGAAAATCCTCTTCACAACTATGACATGTGTTTCCTTTGGTGCTGCTTGAAATCATGCCACTTGTCCAAATTCCTGCATTACATCTGGTCTAGATGTTGTCACATATAGTAAGTTTCCAATCATTGACATGTATTGCCTCTAGTCTGTAGACTCTGAATCATCATCTTTGCTCAACTTGCAACTGGTTTGCATAGGAGTGGTAATTGGTTTGCAATCTTCCATTCTGAACCTCTTTAGCATTTCTATGATATGCTTAGTTTGAGAAATAAAAACTCCTTGGTTTCTTTGACATATCTGAAGACCCAGAAAGAAGGATAGTTTTCCGAGTAATGACATTTAAAATTCATTATGCATATCATTTGAAAATTTCTAGCTTAACCTGTCATCATTGCCTCCAAAAATAATATCATCAACATAAACTTCAATTAATAAAATAGTATCCTGAGTTACCTTGATGTAGAGGTTTTTGTCTGCACTTCCTTTTCTGAACCCTACCTATTGTAGATATTTATCCAGTCTAGAGTACCATGCTCTAGGAGCCTGTTTTAGACCATACAATGCCTTCTTCAATTTACACACATAATCTGCATTCTCTGACAACTAAAATCCTTCTAGTTGTTCAATGTAGACTTCTTCTTCAAGCTCTCCATTCAAAAAAGTTGATTTTATGTCCATATGAAATAATTTAATATTCTTGGAGAAAACATGAGCTAAAATCAATCAGATTGCTTCCATTTTGGAAAACGGGGCAAATGTCTCTTCAAAGTCGATTCCTTCAACCTATATCCTTTACATACCAATATAGCTTTGTTCCTAGTAACCTATCCATCTTCATTCAATTTATTTCTGAATACCCAGTTTGTGCCAATCACATTCCTATTCTTTGGTCTTGGAACCAATTCCTAAGTGTCATTCTTCTCTATTTGATCCAATTCTTCATCCATGGCCTTATTCCAAAATTCATCCTTGCTGGCCTCTTCAAAATTGTTTGGTTCAATCGTATATGAGAGTTCTAGGTGCATTTGATCTGCTAAACATATTCTTTTTCTAGTCTCAACTCCTGCATCTTTGTTTCCAATAATCTGATCTGAAGGATGATTATTCTGTACTCGTTTTCTAGGTGTCTTTGGAGGAACTTGATGAACTTGTTCTTCTACTTCTGTCTAATCCTCTTCATCTCCCCCTTCTACTTCTTCTTCATCCTCTGCTTCTTCTTTATAAAGTTGTTCCATTGATTCATTTTCTTCTTCCTTTAATTCTCATCCACCTGTTTCATCGATTGTTACATTGATGATTTCCACAACTTTGTTCAACCTCAGATTGTAACACTTGTATTCTTTCCTTGTACTTGAGTAACCAACAAGTACTCCTTTTTCCAAACGAGAGTCAAACTTTCTCATTCTACCATCTTCTCTTTTGATGTAGCATTTGATTCCAAATACTCTAAAGTTCTTCACATTTGCTGGTCTTCCTTTCCATAGCCCGTAGGGATTTTTTTCAGTGTTGTTTCTGAGCATTACTCTGTTTTGAATGTGAACCATTGTATGCAGTGCATGTGTCCAAAATATATCTGTCAATTTGGAATCCATTAACATTGTTCGAGCCATTTCCTGTACTGTCATGTTCTTTCTTTCAACAACTCCATTATGTTGAGGTGTCCTAGCAACAGATGATTGCCATTTTATTCCATGCCTACTGCAGTAGTCCATAAATTCCTTTGAATTGAACTCTCCTCCATTATCAGATCTCAAAATTTGATTTTTGAATCCATTTCATTTTCAACCATTTCCTTGTAGACCTTGAAATTTTAAAAAGCTTATGACTTATTCTTGAGAAAGCAAACTGCAATCATTCTTGTATAATCATCAAATAATGACATAAATTATTTCTCACCTTTTAAAACCTTTGTTGTGGTTGGTCCAACTAGATCAGTAAGCACAATTTCTAGTGGTCCTGTCATTGAATATTCCTTTGACTTAAATCTGGTCTTTGTTTGCTTTCCTTGTTGACAATGCTAGCATAAACTGTTGGTCGGTTTCGTAATCTGATGCATTTCTCTAACTAATTCTTTTTTTATGACTTTGACAAGGTTATCAAAGTGTATGTGACCCATTCTTCTATGACATATCCAACTTTCATCTTCCTTTCCTAGACAACACTTTTCATTTCCAATTTCACTTAATACATATATGTTGCTTGAAGTTCTTGCAATCAATTTTCCTGAACCTTATTTTCTTATCTCACACTTTTGTGAATCTAAAGTAACTTTATGACCTTGGTCACACGTTTGACTCACACTTAGAAGATTATGTTTCATATCTTGTACTAGAGAACATTTTATGCCTTGGTATTCTTGTTGCCAATTCTGACTGTGCCTATTCCAATGATTTTAGTTGAATCATCATTTCCAAAGGAGACTGATCCATCTCTTTCCTTTATTAATGTAAGAAACTTGTGTTTATTACCTGTCATGTGTTTTGAACAACCATTGTGAACATACCAACCATGTTTCTTCTTCTTATCTTGTAGAGCGAGTGTGCATTCTTCATTGGTATATTGATTATTTTTCTTATCCATGTTCTCTTCTAAGGTTCCTATATGTGACTGTTGTTGTTTTTTTGTGATTCTCTAGGAGGAAATGTCATTATGAAATCTTTGTCCATGTGTCCGAAGTTGTTACCTTTTAGAATTCCACTTCAGTGCTCAATGATTCAAACCTGTTGTAAATTCTTCTCTGTGTTTCACTGGGCCTTATTAGATAACCCTTTTGGGTATGACTTTCAAAGTTGTTTATGTTCCTTTCGTTAGCTCTGCAATTCATAGCTTTATGTACAGAATTATTACATGCATAACATAAACCAAAAAAGATAGTTGGATACCTAGGAGTTGAATATCTTTTGAAAGGAATTGCTCTTATGAATCCTTCTTCTTCCTGATGCCTATCTGTCATTCGTTGATTCTGAAATATGAATCTTCTTGTTGGAGGAGTGTCCCTATAATATTCTTTGTAGTTCTTCATATCCCCTTTGATTGTTTCTACGTAGATTTTTGGATATGTTTCTTGTTCTGTTGTTTTGGAGCTTGATCTAGTTTTTGTCTGATTGTATCCAAGTCCAGACTTGTCATGATGAGGCTTTTGATTGCTGATAATGTTATCCAAAACTTTTGATTTTTTCGGCATATTTTTCTCTTGAAGATCCTTTCTTAATTTGACAATCTCTACTTCCAAATGTCCAATGATCCTGTCTCTTTCTTCTAGTTGTTATTTGAGTACTTCTTCAATTCTTTTATCTTCTTCTATTTGAACCTTTAAATTTGTGATCATGTGTTCTAGTTCCTGAGTGTCTTCTTTCTTGTCTAGTTCCACTTGTAGCTTATTTTTCATCTTCTTTTCTCTTCTTATAACTTCTCTGGCACACAAAAATTATTCTCGATAGTCAACCTCTGCCTCTTCATATTCTTCTTTGGTGTCTTCTTTATCAGATTATTTTACTTCCATGAATAAAACTCTTTCTATTTCACTGTCACTGACTTCATCTAGATCTGATGAGGAGATGTCTTCTTTGGTGCATAAGATTTTCTTGAAATCTTTCTTTGTGGTTCTTTTTCCTTAATATGTTTGTTTGTTATTTGAGTAATCTTCATCATGACTCTTATTTTTCTTATGAGGACATTTGTTAACAAAATGACTAATACCATAACAATTAAAACAAATCAATGGAAACTTATCTTTATAACTGTCGTTGGTTCATTTGTTCAATCTTTTGACAAAGTTGACCATTTCTTCATCATCTTTCGAGATGTCACTGCTGCTGCTATGTTCTTTTTTCTTTTCCTTTCCCTTTTTCTTTGACCTTTTGGATGCTTTGAAATATGCTTCTTTTATATCTGGATTTTCCTGCTCAGTTCTAATTTCATATGCTGTGAAGATTCCATGTAGTTCATCCATGCTTATTGAGTCTAGGTATTCTCTTTCTTCTAGTGCTGATATCTTAGGATCAAATCTCATAAGAAGAGATCTTAGTACCTTTTGAACAATTACAGATTATTTAATTTCTTCTCCCAATCTTATGATTGCATTTATTGTTTCATCGACTCGTAAAAAGTAAGTTGCAATATTCTCGTCTTCCTTCATCTTTAGTTTTTCGAACTGACCTCTGTAAGTTTGAAGCTTTGCTTCTTTGACTTTTGAATCTCCTTCATAAATATTTTGAAGCTTGTCCCAAATCTCTTTAGTAGATTTACAATGTATAACTTTGGTGTATAATGATTCACAAAGACCATTCAGAAGTGCATTTGTGGCTTTGGAATTATTTTGCCCGAGTTTTATTGCTCTTTCATTTTTTGGTGGAATTGTTGGTTCTTTGTATCCATCTACAACAGATTGCCAAATTTCAAATCCTTGTGCTTGTATATATGTTTTCATCCTTTTTCTCCAAAATGCATATTTAATTCCATCAAACTGTGGTATTCCATTTTTATACATGTTGTTTCTCTCCATGATCTACCTTTCAATGGTTAAACTAATTTCTGAAGGAACTTGCTCTGATACCAATTGTTGGATTACTGAGAGGGAGGGTGAATCAGTAATAGAGAAATTCAATATTTTTCAACCACACAATGCAAGTGTTATATCAATGTAACATTATCATCCAATAGTTGCAGAGTAAATAAACAATGAACAAATGAACAATCATACACATACAAAGTACACCAGTGTTTTACGTGGAAACCCAAAGCGGGAGAAAACCACATAATGGTTTTTCTTATATGTCTTTAGGAGTTACATTCATTGGAAGCGCCAACTTCCTTTGTTTTCTACATGCAACTAGAAGGAGGCTCCAAACCCCTAGTTTCTCAGGATACAACCTGAGGGAAGCTCCAACTCCCCAATTCTTTGGCTACAACAAGAAGGATGTTGCAACCCCCTATGTTCTCTAGCTACAACCAAAAGGTGGCTACAACCACCTATCCTTGCCCCGTCCAACTGCCCTGAAATATAAATGCCAAATGTAGACAACCTATCACTGTCACTGAATCAACCACTACCACTGTCAACCTGTCACTGTCACTGCGAATAAAGAGCTGAAATTTTTACCAGAGGTACCTTTATATGTCTTCTCAATACCAAAGAGATTTCACCATCTGAATCATTCTAGAAAACAAGTTATAGAAAAAATGGTAAGATGACCTGAAAATAACATACCTTAGAACACATCACTAAAAGACTTCATCCTCCCTTGAAATCCGACCTCCTTTTACTTCTTATTTCCTCTGAAATTTGACTTGTATCAAAATGATGTATAATGATTTTTATTTATACCATTTATGTCACTGCATTTTAGCATTAGGGCCGACCTGAAACTTTCTTATTTTGTAATTCTTTTCTTTAATTATCTTTAGGGCCTACATGTACTTCCTTCTTCAATTCATTTTGTCATCTTCAAAAATTCATTTCTCCTCTACCATGAGGATCCACGTGGCGTGCCACATACCACCGGAAACAACATGATGTATACTATCCATTCATGGGTGTTGTATATGCATGTGCATTGTCCTTCATGTCCAAATACCTTTATCAATCTTGCGGTCCAAAACCCATGACTAGGGTTGACATCAATGACAACAATAATCTTCCAACAATATCCCCCTTGTCATTGATGGAAACACTCATGCTCCCCTATCATCACGATCCCAATTTATCCCCAACTGACATCAATGGCAAATGTTAGGTTTGCTCCCCGAGTTTAATGGAAAAATGTAACTCTCTTCTTTGGGGTTGCTCCCCTTGAACATGTGACACTCAATAATACTTCATTCTTAGTTTTGTTCTTTGGGACATTTTCTTCCTCAGAATCCTTTTTATTGGCCGTCTTCTCTCTCTTCTTCATGTCTAGGATGTATGTTGTTCGATCTTCTGATTTAGGTTGCAACCAATCTTCTTGAGTTATTTTCTCGATTTTACATTCCCGAGGAATCAAACGTAGAGTGTATCCTTGATCAAACATTTTACTAACAGTAGATTATGATTCAAGTCTTCAACCAATAGAACATTCTTTTCTTTTTACATTTTTCTTCCAATATCTACTACACCTTCTCAAGTATTTTGGTAGATGAGTCATCTCAAATGCAACATTGCCACCCTTTCTCTTCAAGTGATGAATTTGTCTTGATCCAGGTCATGTGTGAAGAACATCCTTGTCTATGTACCATTCATCTTCTTCTTTATATTTTTTCAGCCGGTCAATTCTATTAGACAATCTTCATTGTTTTGAATATCTTTCCTTCTCTCCATGTTGTGGTTGGAATAGGGACATATTCATTCATATATCTGCAATCTCATGCTTTGTGATCAAGATAATTGCATTTGTAACATCTACGATTATTTTTGTCCATCAACCGAATTAAAATGAATTATATCTTTTGTTGACAAATCCATGATTATTTCCATATCTTCTTGTTAGCCTCTTTAGGTCACCTTGGTGAAGGAAAATAGAGAGGTGGAATTTCAAGCAGTTAAGGTTTGCTAAGCGGGGACAAGCTACCTGGGAAAAGGGTTATAAAATGAAATATAAAACAACTAACTAAGAATTAAAACTAAGAAACAAAACAACAACTAAATTTATAAACATAGAAACATGGGGACAAAAGAAACAATGAGACCCATGTCACCAATGATAAGGCTGATATTAGTGAAGAAAACACTTACCCGAGCAAGGGGACTTTGATTCCCTTCTTCCTCCAAGGGGAGGGCTCTTGGACCACCACAAATAAGCTCTTCTTTAACTTTGAAAATGAAAATGAAAATGGTGAAAGAATTCTTTGCTAATCCCCTCAAGGGGTGAGATAGATTGCTTGATGAAATGAAGTGCAAGTATACTCTTGGCAAGGATAGAAGAGTCCTCAAGAGGGAATGTAAAACTTTGCTGAATTCCTTGAAAAATGAAGTGTATCCATGGCCTTTTTATATCATTCCTTTGGGTTATTGTCCAACTAGTTTGCAGTGTGTAAAGAGGCTAGTAGAGGGCATTTTCTAGGTCTTTGACCATCCACCAAGTCGGATCCAGTCCAAATTTGAGTGTCAAATAAACTTGGCTTCAACCCGGTAGGTGGGAGTTCGACCACTTTCATAAATGCATCGTTTAGAAGGTGCGCGGATTTTTGCACTAATAGTTGTGCATCGTGCGTGTATGCGCTCATGGTACGTTCCTGTTCTGCGGATGTGCGCGCGCACCCAACTTTTTTAAAGCGCTCTTCAATTTTTTTGGTTATTTTGTATAGTTTTTTATCCTTTGTGAATGCTTTTGTGTTGAATTCAGGTCCATGGATGACTTCATAGCTGTTTGACAATGTTGAATTCTTGCCAACCATTTGGATGAAATTTTAGTGATAATAGATGCCCCACGATGGATGGTTAGGAGAATACGCATGTATAGCTGAAATCCATTAATGTTTCTTCTGCGAGAGTGTTGTTGTAAGAGAGGAGAAATAGTGGGATTGTCAAGAGTTCCCGTTGGAGGGAGAAGGGGTACCAATAGGAACCCAACCTTCCATAAGGTGTGTATACAAACAAGGTGGGCATACCCATGCTTTCGTGTCATGTAACTCAAGAGGGTAAGTGTTGATGTAGACAAGCTGCGGCACCCTCGTCCGTCCTGTCCATCCTCAGATGTCCATCCATTCCATCCTCCATTCCATCCATTCCTTCCATCCGTCCATCCATTCCATTTCCATTCCATCCTTCCTCCTTCCTTCCATTCCATCCATCCATCCATCCATTCCGTCCGTCCATCCATTCGGTCCATCCATTCCATCCATTTCATTCCATTCCATGTCCATTCCATCCATCCATCCATCCATCACTCCACCGGCCATCCATCCATTCCACTTTCATCCTCCATCCGTCCGTCCATTCCATTCCATCCTTCCTCCTCCTTCCATTCCTCCTCCATTCCTCCATCCATCCTCCTTCCTTTCCTCCTTTCCTCAATCCGTCCATCTTTTCCTCCATTCCTCCTCCGTCCTCCATTCCATCCATCTTCCTCCTTCCATCCTCCATCCCTTCCCCACCGTCCTCCTCCATTCCATCCATTTCCATTCCTCATCCATCCTCCGTCCATTCATCGTCCTCCGGTCTCCATTCCATCAAGAAGAAGTATGTGGTTGATTCTCTACATGATGTAAAGACTATCGGGGACTCCCATCCCTAAAGGGTTTTGAAAAAGGAAACAACATGAGTGTCAAAGGTGAAAAAGGGGTGCTATGAATGGGACAACTCATGTGGGTAAGAGATCTACCAGTGGAGTCGCAGAAGATGCAAATGAGTGTTGAAAGAGAGATGCTATTTGGAGATGGGGATCATAGAGGAAAATGTCAAAGGGTGTGGATGGAAGTAAGTATTTAGAGGGAATGACTACATTTCAGTGCGAGTATATACCTAAAAGGGTTGTGTTGATGTATGGTATTAGGTACACACTTTTATGAAAACCAAAATACCCGGCGTGAAAAATATCACGAGAATCGAACATATGAACATTTATTTGATAATTTTGAATATCGCATGCATACAGTCCAATTGACAAAATAAGTCGGGGGCTCGGGGATGAAAAAGAGGCCTAGGAATTTGTCGTGATGTAGATAGCCAAGGATGTTGATCACGTGGTAGAGCCGGATCCGAGAAATGGACGGAGCTCGAAATGGTGGCAGAGTTTGTGACGAGCCACATATAGTTGTAGGACCCACATTGCCACCTCATTTGTACTTTATACTATAGTGACTGGACGAGAAAAATGCATAGGAGATTTGGAAAAATTCGAGGGAGGGGCCGAGGGAATATCCAGATTGAGGACCAACGAGGAAAGCAGGTTAGTGTTGATCATCACGCATAGAAGTAGGAGTTTCCTTTTTGGTGACATTATGCAATTGCATTATAGGGGTTTTATGGGTTTGGGCCCCCACCTACATGGGCGATTAGAAAGTATGCGTGCACAAGTGCATGATTTCCCAACTGGATGGTGTGCATGGGGAGCCTTGGTAAAGAGGACAAGGTAGCACTATGTGCGCTCACGATTGTACACAACTATGCATGTGTATGTGTAATTGACAGACATGCTTTAAAGAGTGCCTATGTTCGTGACAGGGGAGAATGGAGGCACCCCTGTAGGGTGAACAGGCGCGCACACACGCGCGCATATTCAGTGAAAAGGAACACACTCATGCGTGCCTTTCACTGAATACGCACGCATGTGCGCGCGCCTGTAGAGTGAACAGGCGTGCATGTGTGCGTGCATGTGGGTTAAATAGCCAGGGCAAAGGTTGATGGGTGTAAAACTTATCTTTTAATGTTGTTTTATGGTCCATTTGGATGACTTAAGACTATTTTATATGGTTGTAGGCGATCATTGTACACGATACCCGGTTTGTTGGCGAGAGTGAGATTGGTCCCAGCTGAGAAACACCTTGTTTATTGAGGAGCCGGAGGTACACAGACTTTAGCTGACCTATGAGGCGGTGAAGTTATTTGAGTGCTTGTTGTCTGATGCGAGGTATCTCTACGGTTCCCTCATCTAGATGTGGATTACGAACACACATTGTTTCACTTAGATGCTTGAGGAGAGAATTTGGCCTTCGCTGTGGTGGAGGATGTATACTTCTTGGGCTCCTTTTAGGAGGCAGCCCTACCGATACCTCTCGGTCAAAGTCTGAGCTGAATTTTCGGCCTCGAGAAATGGGTCACGGTAGATCAGCAGATCTAGAGATTGGGTGCCTCAGGGAGCGCACAAAACAACCAGTTCGTCCTTCATCCCTTCCTTTGGTATCTCCCGCCTTATGGTGTTAGGAACACTTGACTTGGAGAATTTTGAGTTCCCTATTTGTTAACTTCTATGGTTTGACAATGTGAGAGCAGAGATAGCGAAATTATTTGGATGCCTATCCCAAAAATCCTACCTAGACAAATAGGGAATTATTTGGATGCCTATCCCCAAAATCCTACCTAGACAAATAAATTTCTTTTGGCACTTCCTGTGGAGGAAAACTTAGTGAGTTTTTAGAAAAAAATTAGATGTAGTTGTTTTGAGAGGTTGGGGGTATGAACCAACCTCGTTGAATTTAAATGGGAGTGGATAGCTTCGTCAAGAAAAGGGTGGGGTGTTTCAGAATCCCTTTGGAGGAAACTTACTTTGACCTCCACGTTTCAAGAATAATCTATGTGAGTGATAAGTGACTTTTGTGTGTGAATGAGTGAAAGTGTGCCAATTTTTAGTGAATTAGGTGTCACCTTGATGCATGTGGACTTCGCTTGGTTCTTACAAGTGTTGATTACCTAATTAACTAAGTGCTTTTGGTACAACCTTGCATAATTCAAAAGTCCCTAGGAAGCTAACATGTGGACATGTGGGTCTGTTACTATTCCTTTAACTCCCTATTGTGATGTAATCTAAGAAAAACTTTGAAACTATCCTAGATTGTGATCATGTGGGCATGTATGGGCCTGTTACAAAACCTTTAAAATTCCCTAGTGATTTGATCTAAGAAAGTAAATTTCAACACTATCCTATCTTTGTAGCATGTGGGCATGTATGGGCCCGTTACAATATTAATATGTGTTTGAAAAAATAAACTAAGAGGAGTCCCAAGAAGGGTTGTTGTCCTCTCCTAAAGGTTTTAATCTTCTTAAGAGAGATGAAATTGTTTCACAATCTTTTTCTGATTCTCAAGGTCGCTTGGAGGTGCGAGAGAAGAGCATACTAAGCGATTTCTATCCAACTTATAGTCCCAATGCAAGTTAAATGTGATCAAAATTATTTCCAACTTATATTTTGAGTCAAAACAAGCCATCCATGTGGCAAAAATGAAATCAAAAGAGGAAATTGATTTTAACCCCCTATGTGCCTATGTGTTTTGAGTAACCCCTTTATATGAAGAGGGGACTAAGTGTGGTGCATCTTTAAAACATGCTTGAAATCATTTTTAAGAAGGCTAATGGCCTTCCCCACATCTCAAAAACTTTACAATGTGAAATTTTGCATAGATGCGCGGGTCTCAGTGGAGACAAAGGCGCACAAAGTGCATGTGCTCAGACCTGAAAGAGTTAATGAGCGCACGTGCACATAACATAACTGTGACTTGAGCGCGTGTGTGCATGATGGCCATTTGTGGGCCTAAAAACCCGTGCACAGGTGACACACGGTCGTGAATGAAAATCCCGGATGGAATTCTCTCAATTCAACATGGAATTGGATGAATGGCAGGTCGGCTTAGGTTGGTTAGTGCACCTGCAAGTTAAATAAACCAAAAGAAGAGTTAGAAAAACCCAATTGGGGTAGGAAATTGATACCTTTCCCCAATGGAGTTACCAGTCTATTGCACCTCTTTCGTCACCTTAGTGAGCAAAATAGAGGTGCTTGCAAGCTTAGTTGGGTTTGCTAAGCAGGACAGCTGCAAGGAAAAGGGTTAGAAAAAGAAATATAAAACAATAACTAAGAATTAAACTAAGAAACAAAACAACAACTAAATTTATAAACATAGGGACATAAGGACAAAAGAAACAATGAGACCCATGTCACCAATGATAAGGCTGATATTAGTGAAAGAAAACACCAAGAAGAAAGGGGACTGTCAGTCCCTTCTTCCTCCAAGGGAGGGCTCTCGAACCCCCACAAATAAGATCTTCTTACAACTTTAAAAATGAAAATGAAAATGGTGAAATAATTCTTTGCGAATCCACTCAAGGGGTGAGATGGATTGCCCAATGCAATGATGCAAGTATACTCTTGGCAAGGATAGAAGAGTCCTCAAGAGAATAATGGCAACATAAATTTTCTTTGAATTCCTTGAAAAATGAAGTGTATCCATGGCCTTTTTATAGCATTCCTTTGGGTTATTGTCCAACTAGTTTGTAGTCTGTAAAGAGGCTAATTAGGGCATTTCTAGGTCTTTGACCAGCCACCTAGTCGAATCCAATCCAGATTTGAGTGTCAAATCAACTTGGAAGCTGAACCAGAAGTGGGTGGGAGGCCGACCACTCTCATAAATGCGTCATTTCTCAGGTGTGTGGATTTTTGTGACCACAGTCACACATCATGTGCATGTGTGTGATTTCTGCATTCTTGTTTTGCGCATGTGCACGCGTGCCCAGTGTCTTCATAGCGCCCTTTAATTTTTGCATTAGTTGTATAGTTTTGACCCTTTGTGAATGCTTTTGTGTTAATTCAGGTCCATGGATGACTTCATAACTGTTTGACAATGTTGAATTCTTGTAGCCATTTGCGGACAAAATTTCAGTGATAACACTTATGTTTACACCATTCATGTTTCTTGCGTATTTGTTCCTTTGATTGATTCTACAATTAATTGCCTTATGTCCAAAATTTTTGCAAGTATAACAATGATCAAGAAATAAATTTTGATACCTGGGAGTAAGTGACCTT
>SNQJ01S0138532.1:51982-66828 GCA_010110895.2 Picea sitchensis | reverse complement strand
CCTGTTGGGAGCTACAATGACCAATACACTAGATGGACCACCCTGTGTCAAGAAAGGGACTAGACAGTACCATATTTCACCAATATTTTCCATACCCTACGTACCAAGTTGGGTATCAAAGACTCTAAGCGACATCTGGTGCTCAAATACCATGGTTTTTTGCATAGATACATTAAAAAAAAATGGATTTTCTGGACATCGCCTCATTGAGTACGACTTATAGATATGCTATCAAGATCGAGCAAAAATTTAAGTAGAAGAGGCGATATTTTGGATCTGCAAACTCCCCACAGCCAAAGCAGGGAAAAGGAAGCCCCAACCAACACAGCAAGGGACAGAGAAAATATGGCCGCCCTCAGGACAACCAGTCCAAGCCGCAACACAAGAAGGGAAATGAGAAGATGAAGAAGGAAACAAGAAAATGGTGTGAATACCATAAAATACCTTGGCACAACACTGAAGAATGCCGCTCCAAGCAGTCATTCATGGATGAGATGAATACTTCCGAGTTAGAGGCCGATTCTAACTCTGAATCAAATCCATAAGGATGGAAGCAGATTGTCAATGCTGAACCCAGTGCCACTATCACTACCACCAAAGTCTAGCCAAGCGAACTAGAAGAACCAGAGGAAGGGGAGCGCCTCTTTCACTCACAGATGTGGGTAAAGGGGGCTCCACTTCATTTCATTGTCGATAGCGACAGTCAAAAGAACCTGATCTCAACAGAGGTCATCAAGTGGTTGGACCTACCGACGACACCGCACCCGCAAGCCTACACCATCGGCTGGCTTCACCAAGGAAGAGATCTTTGTGTCAACCAACAATGTCGTCTGCCCTACAACATAAAGCCCTTAAAAGATGAGGTATTGTGTGATATTGATCCCCTTTAATTTTGTGATGTTCTTTTAGGACAACCATATTTGTGGAAGAATCATGCTGTGTATGAGTCTAGTCCTCGTAGTGTTATTATTACTTTGGGTAGACAATTGTACAGGATACCAGAGGTAGCACTG
The DNA here is from genome assembly GCA_010110895.2 of Picea sitchensis. Classification (NCBI taxonomy): domain Eukaryota; kingdom Viridiplantae; phylum Streptophyta; class Pinopsida; order Pinales; family Pinaceae; genus Picea; species Picea sitchensis. The sequence continues at coordinate 65,815 of SNQJ01S0138532.1, read as the reverse complement.
TCTACCGCTATTTCTTTAATCTATGCTAATCAATGTAGTAAGGTCATTTCATAGACCGGGAAGTTAGTCTTATTTGTGATCCRTGATCACAATAAGCATAAGGTCGTTGCCACATTCGTGGCCTCTACACAAAGCCTCTCTTTGCAACAGAAGCAAGTGGATGGGATCATGGAAGTGTACATAGACATCTTATCCTCACCCATCGGGGTACCGACGTACTTCCAAGTCAAGCATGCAATTGATCTAACCCTCGATGCACCTCTGCCTAATGGACTAGTCTATCATTGCTCGCCGATGGAAAATGATGAAATCAAGCGTCAGATCCAAGAGCTTCTTAAAAAGGGGCACATCAGACCCAAGTCCTCCCCTTGCAGAAGCCCGATTGTACTGGTGCAAAAGAAGGATGGGACCTGACAACTCTGCATTGATTACAAAGCATTAAACAAAATCACAGTCAGAAACTAGTACCCAATTCTCAGGATTGATGACCTTCTTGACCAACTCAAGGGGGAAATGTTCTTCAACAATATTGACCTAAAGTCTTGCTACCACTAGGTTCCCATCGGACCAACTGATGTATGGAACATAACTTTCAAATCTAAAGAAGGTCTCTTCGAATGGTTGGTCATTCCCTTTGGACTAACAAATGCACCAACCACTTTCATGAGGTTGATGGATGATGTATTGAGACCCTTCACCAACTCTTTTGTGGTGGTATATTTGGATGACATCCTCATCTTCAACAAAACTTAGGAGGAGCACATGCAACATATTCAACAGGTTTTGAGCACTCTGCGACAACACAAGCTATATGCCAACTTGGAAAATTTTTCTTTTGGCATGAACATAGTCCAATACTTGGGCTACATTGTTGATGAACATGGGGTACATGTCGATCCCGCTAATATCCAAGTCATCCGTGACTGGCTAGCCCCGACCACACTAACTGAGCTTCAAAGCTTCTTGGGACTGGCCAATTTATACCGACGGTTCATGTTGGGTTTCTCCCATATTGCATGGGCCCTCAACCACGTGACCAAGGGCGGTGGCAGGGAAAATTTCGTGTTGGGGAAGGAACAACAACGAGCATTTGATGATATGAAGCATCGCTTATGCTCAACTCTAGTACTCTCCTTGCGCTATCTGCAACAACCGTTCAATATTGAGACTGATGCATCTGACTATGTTGTAGGCACAATTCTCACTCAACACGGTCATCCGATGGCATACCATAGTGAGCCACTCTCAGATACTGTTTGAAAATACCCCACCTATGACAAGGAAATGTATTCCATTGTACAAGCATGTCGTTAATGGAAACATTACATTTTGGGAAAGGAGGTGATCATCCACATTGATCACAAGCCTCTGCAGTACATACCGACACAGGGGAATTTGCAGAACGACATCCATCATAAGTGGTCCGCCTACCTGCAACAGTTCCATCTCAACATAAAGTGTAAGACATGGAGCACAAATCATGTCGCTGAATGCCTCGGTCGACCTCCTGTGGCTGCACTCACCACTCTGCTCCATTCCTGTGGACATGAGGCATCTGAGTGGCCCCAACTTTATCAGCAAGATCCAGACTTCACCACCACTTATCAGCTCTTGGGTATATGCGTGAATGTCACTGATTTTCACATTCAGGACGAGTTGTTATGCCATATGGACCATCTATGTGTTCTTGCAAGTGAGCGTGCAAAGATGATTTGGGAAGCCCACTTCAATAGAGTGGCAGGACATTTTGGCATGGAGAAAATTGTGGTCGTTCTCCAGAAACATTTTTATTGGCTAAAACTTCGACATGACGTCAACAAGTATATCATATCTTGCACTGCTTGTGCCATTTCCAAGCCAACCATCAAGAAGTAAGGCGTATGCACCCCTCTTCCTACCCCCAAGAAGCCTTGGGAGCCCATCTCGATGGATTACATGTCTGAAATTCCATCCACCAAGCAAGGCAATGATTGTGTATTTGTGGTCATTGATTGGTTTTCGAAGATGGCCATCCTCACAACCTGCAAGAAGAACATCACAACGCCATATACTGCCAAGATCTTCTTCGAACGCGTGTGGGTCCATTTTGGGATAACACAGACCATCATCTCCGACTGGGACAGTAGGTTCCTCAACACATTTTGGTTGAGTCTCTAGTCACTGTTGGACACCAAGCTCACTAAATCCACTGATTTCCACCCCCAAACAGACGACCAACCAAATCTCGTCAATCAGATGATTGTGCACATCCTGCGCATGTACAACTCTAATCATATGCGTACCTAGGATGAGAGTCTCCCCTATGTTTAACACAATTACAACATGGCTCTCCATAGCTCCATAGGCCATAGACCATTTCAGGTGGGACTCAGATTCCAACCCTTGGGTCCCATTGAAGTTGCACTACCTTTGGAAACCACACAGACAAACTCTTCCCATGTTCATTCTGAGACTGACAAAGCCACTAGATTCATTGAGTGGATTCAACACATCCTCCAACAAGTCCATGAGATTTGGCAGAAAGCCAATTCTAAGTACAAGCAACACCATGATCAACACATGGTACCACACCAGTTTTAGGTTGGAGATAAGGTCTGGTTACACTTGCAGAAGGAGCGTCTTACAGGGCCCCATCGGAAGATCCGCCCACTTTGCTGTGGGCCTTACACCATCACCAAGGCTATGGGTAACAATGCTTTTGAACTCAACACTCCACCCTTCCTTGGATTGCACCTAGTGTTTAATGTAGACCTCCTTCGACCATATTTTCCACCATTACTGGAAACCTTTAAGATTGCAGAAAAAATGACACCAACAAAGCTCAACCCTGACTGCATGGAATGAGCATCCACTGATCAGATAGTGGACACACAGGTCAAGGGCACTCGACAACAAAGGATCCAACTTTATCGGGTTGTCAAGGCAAGGTAAATCCTACACCAAGGAAAGTGGCTCACCCGGGGAAAAATTCAACAAAAGTTTCCTCACTTAATGGGGGAACTCAACGCAATGGAGACCATTTCTTCCTAAGGGGGAGGATTGATCTAGGTGGATATTGGTGGCCACCCACCTATTCCAACTGGCTCCTCTTATCATTTTTTAGTTCAACACGTTCTTTTGTACTTCGTTGTAATTGTGGGTTCTACACTTCCGGAGCTTCCTAAATCCCTACACATCTTCCAAGTGGATACTTATGGCCTCTCACCTAATCCAACTGGCTTATTTTGTATATTTTCATGTCAGCACATCCTACTATACTTCCAGGGCCGTTTTGGATCCCTAAACAATGTTTTTTTGGCTCACCATAGTCAAACTGTAGACTGAGTCAGAGTTTGACAACATAATCTTTATTTCTTTAAAATACCTTTCCAACGGGCTATCACGCGCCTAAAACAGAGGTTGTATGCAAAGGTTACGACCTCAGGAAGTTGAGGTACCAACTTACCTATAGGGGCCCACATAACTTTTGCCGTTTCATCTCCTAGGGTTAGGTTTTTGGAATTCATGAGTAATGTTAAAAAGGCCTCTGGAGCCTCATTGTAATCATTCTTCTTAGACGGATGTGCGTAACAACCACATCTCTTCTCAGAGATAGCTATCACCATTCGAGTAAGTGTTTCAATTATGCAGTTTTACAGTTTTAGCATATTTCATTTATTCAATAAAAGATATTGTTCACTGGATATCTGTGTTGTTCTTCATATCTCTATTTTTATTGTATTCAGTCTGTTAATCTATTTGTTCCACTCCTAAATCCGGATCAAACATCCCTAATAATTTGTAAATATGCACAAAATTTTCTTCCATCAATGACTTGTTGAAGATATCAACAACTTGTTGTTTAATGGGACAATAATCCAAATGAACAACATTATCAACAACCGATTGTCAAAGATAGAGGGTGTTGAGATCAATGTGTTTGGTTATGTAATGATACACTAAATTAAGTGTAATTTGAATAAGACCATGATTGTCAAATTGGTTTGTCTTGTATTGACCCAAGGTTAGCAAGAACATTCCAGAGCCACACAACTTCTTATGTTGCTTCCTTAGTTGCCTTGTATTTTTCTTCACAAGAAGAAAGGGAAGTTTCTTTCAACTTCTTGTTATACCAAGTAATTGGACCTGAACCGAGTTGATATAAGTAACTTGCAATAGATTTCCTATTAGTTGCATCTCCTATCTAATCAAAATCTATATAACCAATGAGTGATACATGGGTTTATTTAGAGTAAAAAGCACCATAATATATATCTCAAAATTCATCTAGCATCCTTTTAATGGTTTTCATGAGAATTTTGCATTAACATTGAAACCAAACTGACAAAAAAAGTGATATCTAGTCCACTGTGAGTTAAGTAAATCAAAATACCTACTAGTTGCCGATAGAGAGTGGTATCAGCTAGAGGTTTTCATAATCAACAAGTAACTTGACACTAGATTGAATGGTTTAGGAGATAGTTTACAATCACTCACATGAAAATTCTTATTTACATCCAATGTATACTTAGGCCAGGGAATAAAGAATCCATCATGCATTTTCCAAACCTGTAGACCAAGGAAATAATGCAAGAAACCTAGTTTTATCTGACATCTCAAAGTTTTTCTTTAGGTCAATTTTTAACTCAAGAATCAATTAAGTTTACTCCCAATAAGAATTAAACCATTCAAATAAGGAACACCAATGACCTTATTAACTTTTGGGAATCAAACATTTAAATTTGGATCGAACCTAGATCTTTTGAAACCACTATTCAAAAAAACAATATCAATATTTTCATACTGGGCCATGGGTGCATGCTCAAGTTCATACAAAGACTTATTTAACTTGTAAACAAGATTTGAAAATTTAGAAGTGATAAATCGAAGAGGTTGTTGCATATATATTTATTCAATGAGATCACCATTTAACTATTCTATTTTAACACCCATATGGTGAATTTTCCAATTAAAAGAAGCACCAAGTGAAATGACAATGCGAATAGTGTTCATTTTAGCAACTAGAGAAAATGTTTCATAGTAGTATATACCTTCCTTTTGTAGAAATAATTTCACTACTAACTGAGCCTTATGCCTTTCAACCTATCCATATGTATCAAATTTCATCTTGTAGACCCATTTACATCCAACACGATTCTTTCCATTCGGTAATGGAACCAAATCGAAGTGTGATTGTTCATAAGAGAATGATACTCCTCTCCCATAGATTGTTCCTAATTATGACTATAATTTTCATAAGTAAAGGGATCATATGTTCCTAACACCTTTGACATTGAAACTGTGATCTAGTCCTTTGAGTATCAAAAGGATCACTGACATCATTTTCAAAGAACCTTAATGTTTTTCCTAGATTCATTTTCAACTAATGCTTTAAATTCTTGAAATTTACAAAATGCTTCACTTTTACATTTCAAGAAATACATCAATGAGTGCCTACTATAGTCATCAATAAATGTGATAAAGTAGGTGGAACATGATACAAATGCAGTCTCAAGAGGACCACATATGTCACTTTGAACCAATTGAAATTGTTTTGTAGCACACCAAGATTTTTTCTTTTCAAGCTTCTATATGTGATGTTTTTCGAGGACACAACATTCACACACACCGTTATTAGAAGAGACATAAGGTAAACCATGCACCATTTTAGACTTCAACTACATTTTCCCAAAATATAAGTGACCTAACCTTTCATGCCATAGTTTACTTTGATAATCAACATAAGAAATATATGAAAAGAATGGTTGTTTAGAAGAAGTAAAGAAAACAACAAACATATAAAAGCCACCATTGCGATCAATAGGACTAGATGACACAATTTTGAACCCATTACCAATGTCTTTTAAAACATATCTATTAAACCAAGCTTCAAATTTGTACCCTTGCTAATAAGCATGATAAACAAAAAACAAATTCATTGACACTATATTAACATGAAAAACATTTCCCAATACACCATTAGGATCTTCAACATTTATTGAGCCAAGTACTAAAACATAACTACCACAAAAATTGAAATCTTTTGAGCCAAGCGTTTATCTTTGTCATAAGAAGTAAACAAAGACAAACAACTGGCCATATGGCGTGAAACACCTAAATCTATTATCCAATAAGAAAATGAGGGACTTGATTACATGACTTAGTAGAATAGGCAACAATTGCAACCTTCTTGTCCTTGGAATATTCAATTTCTTTCTTCTTGGTTTTCACAAACTCTTTATCCCTTTTGAAACAATTATTCTCAACATAGTTTGACTTTTGAGCATGAAGGTTTTCACAGTTAGTGATACTTGTAATGATATTTTTTGGAATAAACTGTGTTAGAGTTTAGAAAGATTTAGATAGATCCCTTTATGACGGGTGGAGTGTCCACTTGAAACATTGGGACATTTCTAAACTCCAACACAATTTATTCCAAAACCTCATTGCAATAATGGTTTGACTTGCCATAATACTGTCATGGTTTACAATCCTTCTTACTAGTAACACTTGCTTTTGGATCACTAGGAGACTTTTTTAGAACACTAGAAGCATTAGTATCTTTCCTGGGTTATTTGGATTGAAATTTCCTACCATAGTCCATATGAGCATTACGAATTACAATTTGACCCAAAGAAGGAAGCCTATCTTGTTCATTGATTAGGCCTTTACAAAATTCATCAAAGTTATGTTTGTGAGTGTTGGACAACATTTCAATAGCTTTGTACCTAGATTAAATGAAAAGATAAAATATGGGAGCAATTTATTTTCCATTGAAATGACAAGAGTTGTGTTGTTTTTATTATAACCAGACCCCCATTAACTCAATTTTTCATTATAACTATTAATTTCTATTAGAAATGATGAAGTCTATCAAAATATTTATGATCTAAATCATGTGAATTACACTTTAATAGTAAGCTGAAACATTATCATTCATGTTATATTGTGAAGCAAGTGTCTTCCATACCTCACCTGGACTATTTTCAGTTTCAATATGTACTTGTAAGTTGTCAACAACAATATGACCAAGGATACCTCAAGCCTGTTCACAATGTTCTTCCCACACTACCAATTCTTTTGCATTAGACAATTTTGTAATGTCACCCTTTACAATCCTCCATAGATTTTTACCCTCGAGAATGCACATCATCTTTCTTTTCCATAATTTATAGTTAGGTCCATTCAATCCAGGTACATGAATCAGTTCAAAGAACATTTTTAAGTTACAAAGAGCCAAATTGATATAAGTTGATAGACTTTGACAAATATGAGTGAAACAATGGAAAATAAACTAGTTTTAAAAAAATGCTCAAAAAGGAGTTGAAATGAGCAAGTTATACACTTTTTAAGTTGCCAAAATGAGGTCAAGCCTTGGGATTTTTACAAAATCATGAATTTTGAAGCCTAAAAAAGTACAATGAGTAGAAACATGATATGTCATTGTGTAGATGACAAAAAACTAGATACAACGAAAAAATTGCACTAAAAATGGACAATTGAGTTAAAGGTTATTCAATTTTGAAAATCACTTTGAAACTTGAAATACAACTCCCCCCAAGGTTGATGACATGGCAAGGAGGTACCATGTGGTAGTGGTCCATATTTGACTATACACAATGTTGATGTGGCAGAGATCTATTTTCCAAGTGGCTTCTATACAATGACATGGTTTCCTATCGAAGTGTCAATTGTCACTAGTTGATGCGGTAAGGGTGATATGCTTATGCCCATATTTCCAAGGTAGTAGGGGGATGGTTGTGGTGGCACCTGTTTGTAATTTTTATGTGCCAGGTGGTTGGTTATCATGACACCTATCTTTGTGGTCAAAGGAAGGGCACACATTATTGCAAGTAATTTTTATGACAAATGTTGGAAGAATGACACAAGGTCCACGCCCATGCTACAATGGGAGACACCAACCGAAGGTGATGGGAGGTACCCATAGTGGAGACACACCATGGAGAGAAAGTTTGGTAATAAGGGATTGCATGAGAGTCCACTCATTGGTATGTGTAAAATCCCCCATGTATGTTGAGTTATGTAGTGGGGGGATGGCCACCAAGAGTCTAAAGCAAAGGGTGGTAGAGTGGTAGAGTATCTTGGAGCCAAGTCCACTAGTAGGGTGATCCCTTTTAACCTACTAACAAGCCAAAGCCACCACAAACAAGGGCCACACCTAATATTTTTTAAATTTGTTAATTTGAAAAAATAATTAAGGCCTTACAAACTTTATAATTTTTTTTATAAACCTACAACTAACAAAAATCAAATGCAATAATTCATTTTGTGAAATTTGGAGCAATGTAGGTCCAAATTGAGAAAAATGAAAGCCAAAATAGGTTAATTTGAGTGCTACAGATGCACTAGAGCCATCATAATTTCCTAAAAATGCATCTAACATCTAGAAATCAACAAATGAAAGTGCTTAATAATTTACAATAATTTGACAAGAATGTTATAGTAAGGAGCTAGCTTATGCCTTTGATACCATGAAGAAGCTTAATGTTGAACATGCAAAATATAAAACTCGAATAATAGAGATAATCCTACTAACATCATACACTCACATATGTAGCCACTAGACAATATTACATCACACATTTTCTAACATTTGCTACATGCTCCTTTTCATGTCAACTAATAAATCAACTATGTCTACATCTCTATCTAAATTCATCATTAAATTGTTTTGAATATGGAAAATACTCTTGTTATATTCAAATAACTATTATATGAAAACACTACATGTACCAAAACTTTATCCGATTTCTTAAACACTTTATCTCTAGATAAACATCTTAAAATATTTCCTAGAATTCACTTCAATGCATCATCTTTGTCTATCCATAGATTTGCAAATGATACATTGAACTAAATTGTAACTTCATTACTATATTTCATCATAACCTATGTTAAAAATGATTCAAGAACTAAGAACTAAACTTAACTTGTTTGATATGTTTTATGTCTTTGATAAACCAAAGAGTCACACTATCATCTTGAAAACCTACCATTTACAACAAAACATCGCATCAAATCTATAATGCATTTTTAACACTCCAAATGTTTAAAAATCACTTGACATCTTTAATACCACTAAAAATATATACAATTCTTTATTTAGAATTACTCCTTTCATCATTTAGAAGGTCCTTCATTGCTATTTTACTACCTTATTTTCTTCACCACCACAAATGTATATGTATTGCTCAAATGGAACTCTCCTTACCTTACATGCCATACTAAAAACTACACTATACTCAAAAGTGCAATGCATTAATATGCTCCATTGGAAGACGTAATCTTCATACTCTTTATCATTGGCATACATAAACCACTTAACTTCTTATAAATATTATGTAAAAAATTACAGTGTCATGAAAGCTCCTCGCTCCAAACATGGAACGTGGGTGTGTATAATATTTCCTTTTCCCTTTTTTGGGTCTATGTGCAGACTTTCTTTGAACATAATGAAACTATGGATTTTTATTTTATTTTTTTAAATCACAATTATTTGATGTCATTTACAAATCCTTTTTTCTTTCTTAGTGCCTCCGATTCTTTCTTTAAATGTTTGAAGTGTTACACTCTACAAACTTATAAATGCATGGCTTTAAAATTTCAACCTTGTGAAATTAACATTATGTGCATCGATTAATGTTACACTCTACAAACTTATCAATGTATGGATTTAAAATTTCAACCTTGTGAAATTAGTATTATGTGTATTGGTTACTCTAAATGACATAACCAATAGTTTATATAATTTATTTTTAATTTCTTATACAATTTATTTTTAATTTCTAATACAAAATTTCAGTCATTTTTGTATTTGATTTGAACTTAGTAATATCCATATTTTATTGGAGCCATTCAAATTATTTATGGAATTCATAATAATGGAATATATACTTCATTATGATTTCCTTATAACTTTAAGTTTATATACATTTTCTGTCATCTATATTTCTTGATTATGATTAGCATTGAATTTTTTCTTCAATACAATTAGTATTGAAAGTGCACATAAAATCATAATTTATTTTTATTAATCCTTTTGATAACAACTCTTCAACTTGTTAATTAGGTCTAGTTAGGGCAACATAGAGGAGGAGTGTTATCTTTCCACCCTATGTGCAATTCCCACAAGTGACATGTTGAGCTCTTAATGAGTATATTAATGTAACAACCTTGAGCCCCGTGTTGATAAAACCTCTCAAACTTTTGTAAAATCAAATTTACCCTAGATACCATTCTCAAAATGAAGAAAAATGTTTACCCTAGATATTATTCTCAAAATGAGGAGAAGCGCTGGATAGATATCCTTAAAATGTTTATTTCACTTAAAAAACAAAAAACAAAAAACTTTTTGACTCTTTTGTTAACCAAATTAAACCATCTTTCTCTTTTATGGTAATCCCTTAGGAATTTTCAATTCTATTTGTATAGTTATTGATGTTTTTCTTTGACCAACTTTTATTTCCTTTATAATGCTTATTATAAAGTCTCTTCTTCATAGACTCTTTATGTTTCTCCTTTGAAATATCTTTCTTTTTAGCGGGTATAGGATGTTGATTAAAATTCCTATGAAGAGATTGTTCAACAAATTGATCACTTAGTTCAAGATTCCATACATATCACAATCTTTTGAATTGTTATTTTAGCGAATCCTCCGCCATTAGAAAATGCGTGAGCTCTTACCTGAATTCTCCAAAGACAGATTGTATTATACAACATTGCTTATGGTTCACCATCTAAGAAAATATTTATTTATACAGTTTGAGTGGGCCTAATAGTTAAGAACATGTGTTTCCTCATAAGAGGTCACAAGTTCAAATCCAGAGTCTTTACCAGTAAAAAATTATAATTATAATTAGTAACAAGAATAAAAAAATCTAATAATTTTATCACTTCATTAATCATAATAAATATTAATTTTTTACATTAAAAAAAATCCCTTGAACCACAATAAAGTGAAATGGAAATGCATCTAAGAACACCAAGGACCACTTATTGATTCAACACAATGAAATGTTTATTCCTTCCCTTCCCTTTTCAATAGAAAGTCCTTCTAATTTTACTCAATAGCACCCATACGGAAGGCACGAATGCTTTGAATCCCCTTCAACTCCAGCGATCTCAACCATTTCACCTCCCAATCTTGGGAGGACTATCAAATGACACGTGTGAAAATTATAAACTTTGGCCGAACGAATTACATTGTGCGTTTGAGATGAATTGTACATGTGAAATGAATATAATAATAAAAAGATAACAAGACCGTAGATGTGAAATGAATATAATAATAAAAGATAACAAGACCGTAGTTGCTATAAAATTTTAATATCACCGTCTATTGTTTTGTTAGTTCACGTAACCATTTTAAATGAAGTTTTTAGACCCACTGCCGCTTGGAATATTTTCAAGTCGTTAATTGTTAAATGACAGTAATAATAATTTCAACTTATTAAATGATAGTAATAATAATCTGGAGTATAATAACATTATATTTCTTTTAATTTGTTATACACATAATATATTATACTGATGGCAATAATAATCTGGAGTATAATAACATTATATTTCTTTTAACTTGTTATACACATAATATATTATACATTATAATGATTTTCTACTTTCCATAATTATGTTATTAAATGATAGTAATAATAATATGGAGTATAATAACATTATATTTCTTTTAATTTGTTATACACATAATATATTATATTGATGGCCATAATAATCTGGAGTATAATAACATTATATTTCTTTTAATTTGTTATACACATAATATATTATATTGATGGCAATAATAATCTGGAGTATAATAACATTATATTTCTTTTAACTTGTTATACACATAATATATTATACATTATAATGGTTTTCTACTTTCCATATTATTATTATGTTATTATTATAGAGAAATATTTTTTTACACAAGTTTATTTATTCAATTAAATACTATAATAAAGTTAAAACTGTTTAGCAATTATTTAATTTTAACTATTAAGAATTTTTTTAAAGATTTAACCTTTTAGCATGTCATGATCTTTATTATTAAATTACATTTTTTTTACTTAACACATTCACAAATAATTTGATAATTTATATTTATAATATAATAATTTTATTTAATTTTAACTATTAAGATTTTTTTTTAAGAATTAACCTTTTAGCATGTCATGATCTTTATTATTAAATTACATTTTTTTACTTTATTTTATAATTAACACATTCACAAATAATTTGAGTTTATATTTATAATATAATAATTTTATATATACATTGCAAGGGAATGAAATCACAACTATTATGAGAGAAAATTTTTAGTCATGTTTTAGAAAAAAAACAATAAGAAAGAGATAAGAAAGAGCTTCATAGGCAGAAACAACATATCATAGTTAGTGCCTTTAGAGTAGGGAAAGTCTTAGTCAAGGTTAAACCATGGTTGTGCTATCTCTAAACATTAGGGGTTGGATAGTTCCCACACAAAGGTGGTCATTATTAGATTGGTAACAATTCACAAGCATGTCATTTTATTGATTCAAGAAACAATGAGGGATAGAAGGAAATTAGTAGGGGACCTTTTCACTATCATTTTTATATATTGATTTTGAAAAGAGACTAGGGTGTTTGATCTTAAGGTGGAAAAAAAAGATCTTTCAAACTCTTACAATTTGTTTTCTTTGTCTTGGGGATATGAGCGGAACTATTATCTTTGGAGATGGGGAAGACATACTTGTGATCAACTTTTATGGAGCTTATGATGATAAGGTTCACTTATGGGAGGATTTATTATTAAAGGATTTCTTGAATTAGGTCGATACTTGGACGAGATCTGAATTTTACTTTCAAAAGGGATGAGATTCGAGGAATAGTTGTAAGGGTTGATTCTTTGTATTCTTTATTCATATAAAAGGTAGAGGTTGTGGGGCTAGTAGATGTGGAACCAATAAAATTAGTGCCAACATGGAGGAACAATTGAACAAAGGTTGATTCAATATGTAAAAGGTTGGATAGGTTCTTATTATTAGCAACAAGTGCTTCTCAGCATTAATGACCAACTTTGGATTCGATGGAAAGTTTTATGGCACAGAAAGCGAAGAGTTTAAAACATGACCAATAGAGTCCATTGCTGCAAGTTCAAAGTTTCATTTCCAAAAGTCTCTTGACTCGTCGATGACCACGTTTTGCATGAAGTTAAAAAAATCATACAATCACTCAAAGTTTCATTGCCAAAAGTCTCTTGACTCGTTGAATTGAGAATTTAGTGTTGTGAGATGATAATTGATTGTTTGTGAGCTTCTTGCTAGTTGAATCTAGTTTATCAATGTAAGTACACATCTATGCTAGCATGGTTTGCCTAGTTTCTTGGTTTCTTCATATGCCGTGCACAACGATCAAAGTTAAGCTACAAAGTTTAGAGGTGCTAACCTCACTTGTCTTTCTTATACATCACTGCTATCAATTCGAATTCCAGATATCTTTCAAGACTCTTTATTTTCTAGTTTCAAATGAATGAATCATTTTCTCTAACCAATTTGATAAATTGAAAACTATAAGTTTTGTTTATGAAAGGAAAACACAAAATATCCTCTTCTTTTCAATTTATTTTCAAGTCATTATGAATTCTATCTCTTGGAATTAGTTTAAATCAGGGAAAATAAATCAAATGTTGTGCAAATTAAGGAAAATTTTCTTTTATTCTTTCTTCCAGACACAATGCCTCCTAGGAGGGATTCCTCCAAAACACCTAAGAAATCCCCTAAGGGGAAAAAAACTATGGAGCACACAGAATAGTCACAACAAGTACCTATTGATGTTGAAACCTCTTAAGAAGAGTAC
>SNQJ01S0138532.1:31707-41874 GCA_010110895.2 Picea sitchensis | reverse complement strand
GGCAAAACAAGTTTATAAGGTACTGGTCCACAATGTCTGGGTGCAAGTTTGGCATAGGCTCCAAGCTTCAATAAACTCTGTTGCGGTTTCATTTTAAGATACACATTTTCACCAACTTTGACTTCTTTGTGCATCTGGTTTTTTTCTGTGTAAATCCTTTGTCTGTCTTGGGTTATCTTCAAGTTTTGTTTGATCTTGATAACTTTTTGTTGCATGTATTTCAACATTTCGGGTCCAAGTGTAATTCTATTCATTGGGTTGTCCCAGCTTATAGGTGTATTACACCTTCTGCCATATAGTGCCTCAAAAGGGATCATTTTTAAATATGCTTGGTAACCATTATTATAGAAAAACTCAACCTAATGTAGGTTCTCCTCCCATTTACTTGGTATATTCATGACGCACATGCAAAGAATGTCTTCCTGTATTTGGTTTGTCTTCTCCGTTTTCACATATGATTGTGGATGATAGGCAGTGCTCAAATTTAACTTTGTACCCAAGCCTTCGAATAGTCCTTTCGAAAACCTTTATGTAAACATTGAATCTCTATCAGATATGATTGTGGTAGGTATTCTATACAATTTGAATATCTCTTTCACGAAAATATCTACAACATTGATTGTTTTAAAGGTGGAATTTTTAGGGATGAAGTGAGCATCCTTGCTCAATTTATCCACTACAACCATAATGACATCATGTTGTTTCACTATATTTGGAAATACTATGTTAAATTCCATGATGATCACTTCCCATTTCTATTCAAGAATGGGTAAAGGTTGCAACAAGCCTGCTGGATGTACGTGTTCTTATTTAACCTACTGACATTCCAAGAATCTTGCAATACAATCAACAATTTCATTTTTCATTTCAAGCCAAAATATTATTTTCTTACTGCAGTAATCATTTTTCGGTAACTCGTATGTCACGAGTAAGGTTTCTTGTGCATTTCATCCTGTTGATAGATTATGTTGGTTTTCATTGATGTCAACCCTTGAAGCAAGTCCGATAGCAAATTCCGGTAGCCCTAGAGGTGTGGTTAAGGAACCCGATTTTGGATGAGGAATAAAGACATGAATATCAGTGAATTTGAAGGTTAGACTATAATAGATGGATAATACATGTCATTCCATTTTCGGTGATATGTGGTACATCACGTAATTCCTCACGGTTGAGGAGATATGGGTTATAGAAGTTGGAGGACCCTCATGAACATTCTAGAAGCCCCTAGAAGGAAAACAAAGAAGTAAATTATTCTAGAAGCTCCTAGAAAGTCATCAAGAAGTTTACTGGTCAAAGTGGTTGCAACTAAGAGTTAATTATGGGTAAAGTTGTTGAAATAATAAAATAATTAAAAATAAATTAGTTGCAACAAGAAGTGGCAAGTTTACTAATTATAGGTAAAGTAGTTGCAACAAGAAAGTGGGTTATCCCTAAAAGAGGGAATTTGGGTTAAACATCTAGAAGATGACCCCTAAAGGAAGGCACTTGGAGAGTGTAAATAAGAGAGCAATATACTCCCATTAGAACCTATTGAGCACATTGAATATCTATCTTGTGAAAGATTTATTGCAGGTACTTATTGATACATCTGAAGTTGTGCAAGTCTGAAGTAGCGAAGGAAGAGTGATGAAAAAGTTTTACAGTTGTAGAAGAGAGCAAGAAAGTTGTGAAAAACCCTAATTAGGTTCATCCCCGCATGTCAGACATTAAACGTCCCACGAGGCATCCCTGCGGGTTACCTATATCCTGTCACGCGAGGCCTGGCTCAACACCCTCCTTCGTCACACAAGGCACTACCAGATCTGAAGATTGAGGATTGAATATGGTTGCAGAAGCTGTGGAGGGGCTACAATAAGTGTGACAGTGTTCTGTAACATCAGATCTATCTACAGGATCTAAAGGTATGTTATATGCTTGTTTGTAGTTGGATGTTGCTGATTTTGTGGGATATGGTCATGGGAGATTGAGCATTTTCCCTGGAGGGACTATTGGCTATATGGTACATATTGTATGTGACAAATATACAAAGGTATATTGCTGGTATATTTGTTGTTTGTAGTTGGCATACATTATTGGGCATACTGTTGAGGTATATATTGTATCCCTTGGTACATGTTTGAGGGTTTTTGGTTAAGGTGTGTTTCTCAAGTTATTGGTACAGATTGGGGCTGCATAACAGTGAGGGTTTGATGTTTGGTTGATGTGAGGGTTCATTACACTTGGTTTATGATTGTTTGCATGTGTATGGCACATGATGAGAGAGACATATTTATACATGGTTTGAGATATACACTTGTGACAATGGGTATGAGATTTATGTGATCATATCTGATTGGTTGAGGAGATTATTGTGATAGGTTGTTGGTATAGGTTTTATAGTGATAGGTCTTATAGGGATAGTTTGATAGTGACAGAGTGACAATGGAAGTATCATTTATTTGGCACTTATATTTCAGGGTGGTTGGATGGGGCAAGGATAGGTGGTTGTGTCCACCTTCCGATTGTAGCCCAAGAACATAGGGGGTTGTATCCTCCTTCTAGTTGGAGCCAGAGAATGAGGGATTTGTAGCTTCCTTCAGGTTGGATCCTAATAAACCAGGGGGTTGTAGCCTCCTTCCAGTTGTAGCTGGAAAACAAGGAGGTGTGTGATTCCTACGATTGTACTTCTTTTGACAATATCAGAAAAGAATTATGTGGTTTTCTCCCACATTGGGTGTCCATGTAAAAGTTTTGTGTACTGTGTTTATGTGTGGTTTCTTATTGTTCACTGCTTATGTACACTGCTCATACTGAATGTTATTGGTAATCTGGTAAGAAAGTAAACAATACACATTGTGGTTAAAAATGATTAAAAGTACTAATATTGATTCACCCCCCCCCTCAGTATTTGAACAATTGATATCAGAGAAGGTCCTTCAAAAAGAAGTCTAACCACCAGAAGGAGATAATAGAATATGCTAAGATTGGAACATCCATGTTTGACGGTAATAATTATGGATTTTGGAGTATAAGGATGAATTTTTTACAGGCACAAGGATTTGATGTATGGAAGGAAGTAGTAGATGGATACAAAGCACCAAAGACTCCCCCAACAGACAAGGATGGAAAGAAACTCGAAGAAAACAATTCAAAGGCTAAAGGTACTATTTTGAATAGTCTTTCTAATTTCGTATTTGTTAAAGTTATGCATTGTGATTCTGCAAAATATCTCTATGATAAGCTTCAAGAGATTTATGAAGGAGATGCTAAAGTCAAGGGAGTTGCACTCCAAACCTTTAGGGATAAGTTCGAACAATTGAAAATGAACGATGACGAAGACATTGCAGCCTACTTTCTACGAGTTGATGAAGTAGAGAATACTATTAAAGGTCCAGGAGAAGAGATGAAGGAACCAATCATTGTTTAAAAGGTACTAAGGTCTCTGCCTATGGGATTTGATCCAAAGATTTCAACTTTAGAAGAACGAATAGATATGGACACCTTAAGCATGGATGAGCTACATGGGATACTCACCGCCTATGAAATGAGAATAGAACAGGAGAACCTAGTCACAAAGGAAGCAACATTCAAAGCATCCAAGAAGAGAAAGAAAAAGTCAAATTCAGATTGTAGCTGCAACGATGATTCAAAAGACAATGAAGAAATGGCAAACTTCGTCAGAAAATTGAAAAGAGGAACCGACAAATATAAAGGTGTGATTCCATTGAAATGTTTTAATTGTGATGGTGTTGGTCATTTTGATTCTAAATCTCCTAATAAGAACAAGGAAAGTGATGAAGAAGAAGACCATAAAAAGAAAAAGAAAAAGAAAAATAATAAAAGAAACAAAAGAAAAAGAAAAAGAAAAATAATAAAAGAAACAAAAGAAAAATTTCAAGAAAAGTCTCTGCACCAAGGAAGACAATTCATCATTAGATGAGGAAAAAGACAATGATGGCAATTCATAAAGAGTACTCTTCATGGAAGTAGAATATTATGAATAAGATTTTGAGGAAGAAGGAGAAGTCGATCTCAGAGAAGAATTAATCAATGCATTAGAAGAGATAAGGATTGAAAGAAATAAAATCAAGTGACTCAAGGAAAAACTAAAAGAAAAAGAGGGATATTAGAACTCCAATTCTGAGGAAGTTGAGCAGATGATCGTGAATTTAAAAATCCAAGTAGAAGAAGACAAAAGAATCAAAGAGGAACTCATATGTTAGTTAGATGAAAAGGACAAGATGATCAAAGGATTGGAAGCATAAATAATCACTCTAAGGAAATATCTTCACAAGAATGACATGCAGCAGAAAAACACCAAATTATTGAATGAGATCATTAGCAGTCAAAGGCCATACCATGGAAAATCTAGACTAGGATATAACTAGACAGAGAAAGGCTCAATATCCAAGACAACATAACAAATAAGCTATGCAGAAAGAGTCAGAGGATCTTCCTAGAAGGAAGAAGGCAAGATGAACCAAGAAGAGGATTACAGATACATTGCACCACCCAGAAGGTACATATTTCAGAATCAACAACAATAAACAATGGAGAAACCCAGAGAAGAAGAAGGATTTAGAAGAGTAGCACCATTCATAAGATCTTCCACCCTCATGTATCAAACTATTTTTCTTGGTTTATGCTATTCATGTAATAATTTTGGGCATAAAGCTGTGAATTGTAGAGCCAACAACAATTAGAACATAAATAACTATGGATTCTACACAAGAAATGGTTATTCAAGAAGATCTCATGAAGCATAGAGAAGAAGCTATAACAAATTTGAATCTCTGAGCACTAAAGTAGAATTCTACAACTATAACAACTTTGGACAAATGGAAAAAAATTGTAGATTGATTGTTCCTACTATAGAATCACAACATAATATCAACAATCACTGACAAGAACGACAAAGGATATGGATAACGAAGCATGATCAATTCAACACTGAAGAATGCACACTTGATCTACAAGCTAAACACAAAAAATGTGGATGGTATGTTGACAGTGGATGTTCAAATCATATGATAGGTGATATGGAAATATTTCTAACATTGAAGAAGGAAAGAGATGGACCAGTTTCATTTGGGAATGACAACTCAACCAAAATTATAGGAAAAGGGACAATTAATCTTGGAAGCAAGGATGCCAAAGAAAAAAATGTTCTACTAGTCGAACACATGAAACACAATCTACTAAGTGTAAGTCAAATGTGTGACCAAGGACACAAGCTTGTGTTTAATTCACAGATATGTGAAATAAGAAAAGCAGGGTTAGACAAATTGTTGGCTGGAACTGTAATAACTCAAAGCAACACATATGTACTAAATGAAAATGGAAAAGAAAAATGTTCCTTAGGAAAGGAAGATGAATGTTGGCTCTGGAACAAAACAACGGGTCACATAAATTTCAATAATATTGTCAAGGTCAACAAAAGGGAAGCAACGAGAGAAATTCCTGAGATCTCAAAGCCAACAAACATTCTATGCAAGCATTTTCTACAGGGAAAACAAACCAAGACAAAGTTCAAGTCAAAGGAATACTCCAAAATAAAGCCACTAGAGATTGTATATACCGATCTAGTCAAACCGACAAGAACACATGGATTGAAAGGTGAATAATACTTCATGCTACTGGTTGATGACTACATAAGAATGACTATAGTCAACTTTCTCAAGAAGAATTCAGAGGCATTTGAGAACTTCAAGACATATAAAGAGATGGTTGAAACTAAGACAAAGTTGAAAATTAAGTGTTTAAGATCAGACAATGGAGGAGAGTTTACATCGAAAGAGTTCATGGAATTTTGTAGTGAGCATGGGATAAAGAGGCATTTCTCAGTAGCCAAGACACAGCAAAATAAAGTGGTCGAAAGGAAGAACAAAGCAATACATGAAATGGCCAGAACCATGTTAATGGATTCCAAGTTGACACACGTCTTTTGGGTAAAATCAGTGCATACAATAGTTCACATTCAAAACATAGGAATGCTCATAAATAATAGTGATAAGACTCCATATGAGTTGTGGAAAGGAAGACCAATGAATGTGAAGCACTTCAGAGTATTTGGAAGTAAATGTTACATCAAAAGGGAAGATGACAAGATTGAAAAAATATGATTCTCGAGTTGATAAAGGCATACTGGTGGGGTAATCAAGCAAAATGAATGCATACAAATGATTCAATGTAATACTCAATAGAATAGTGGAAAGCATCAATGTGATGATCGATGAGAGAAATGGACGAAAGATAAAAGAAGAAATCAAAGATTCAGTTGAACAGAATCACGAAGAATACTTAAAGAAAGAAGACGCATAAGAGGAAGAAGAAGAGAAGTCAGGAGAAGAGAAAGAGAAACAAGATATTTAGGTACCTCCAAAGACACCTAGAAGACAAGTGCAGAATAATCATCCATCAGAACAAATCATTGGAAATAAAGATGCAGGAGGTGAAACTAGAAGAAAAATACATTCACCAGAACAACAACACCTAGCACTGTTATCCACATTTGAGCCAAGAAGTTTTGAAGAAGCCAATAAGGATGAATTTTAGTTCAAAGATATGGATGAAGAGTTAGATCAGATAGAAAATAATGACACTTGGGAACTGGTTCCAAGGTCGAAGAACAAGAATGTGATTGGCACAAAGTGGTTCTTCAGAAATAAATTGAACGAGGATGGACATGTTACCTGGAACAAAGCAATGTTGGTATGTAAATGATACACTCAAGTTGAAGGTATAGATTTTGAAGAGACATTTGCCCTAGTTTCCATAATAGAAGCAATCATACTGATCCTAGCTTATGCATATTCTAAGAATATTAAAGTGTACCAGATGGACGTGAAATCAACATTCCTAAATGAAGATCTTGAGGAAGAAGTCTAAATCAAGCAGTCTGAAGGATTTCAGTTGTCAGAGAAGGAATATTTTTTTGCAAGTTGAAGAAGGCCCTATATGGTCTCAAACAAGCCCCTAGATCATGGTATTAAAGATTGGACAAATACTTACAACAACAAGGGTTCAAGAAAGGAAATGCATACAACAATCTCTACATAAAGGTAAATCAAGATAGTATCTTGTTAATTGAAGTTTATGTTGATGATATTATTTTTGGAAGTGATGATGACAGGATGAGTCAGAAATTTTCCAAAGACATGCAAAATGAGTTTGAGATGTCATTTCTTGGAGATTTTTCCTTATTTTTGGGACTACAGATATGTCAGAGCAACTCATGTATCTTCATCTCTCATACTAAGTATATCAGAGAAATGCTAAAAAGGTTTGGAATGGAAGATTGTAAACCAATTAGTACTCCTATGCAGACCAATTGCAAGTTAAGTAAGTAAGGATGATGATTCAAAGGATGCAGACCAGAGAAAGTACAGATCAATGATTGGCAATTTACTCTATGTGACATATTCTAGACCGGATATGATGCAGTCGGTTGGACAGGTTGCAAGGTTTCAAGCAACACCAAAGGAATCACATGTTATGGTAGTGAAGAGGATATTCAAATATCTAAAAGGTATAGAATAATTTGGATTATGGTATCCAAAAGGGAATAATCTATCTCTTATTTCCTACACAGATGTAGATTGGACATGTAGCATTGATGATATAAGAAATGCAAGTGGAGCAACTTTCTACTTGGGTGAGTGTATGGTATCCTGGTTAAGAAATAAACAATCTTAAATATCTTTATCTACAATAGAAGCAAAGTATATTGCATCGGAAACATTTTTTACCCAAGCACTATGGATGAAACAAACCTTAAATGATATACATGTTGAATATGATGAGCCCATTCTGATACTTAGTGATAACACTAGTGTCATGAGTATTTCAAAGAATCTAGTGATGCACTCCAAGATGAAAGACATTCTGATCAAGTTTCACTTTCTATGGGAGCAGGTTGAAGAGAATAACATCGGGGTCGAGTATGTTGGGACAAAATAACATATCACATATATCTTCACCAAATCGCTTCCAAGGGAAACCTTTGAGTATCTTCGATAGAAACTTGGAATAACTTATGTCCCACAATGAATTTTGAATGTTTTTCATATATGTCATAGATTTACACGAGGAAGCACCAGTGAGGAGAAAAAGGACAGTTTAGGCAGGGGGAGCATCCCCAAAGGGAAGATACCCTTTACCATTGATGTCAAAGGGGGAGATATTAATCAGAGGCATGATTCCAGGGGAACGATGGTCACAAGGGGAGCATGAGAAAAAGTATTTATATGCCATTGGTGTTGCAACATAGTGCAGAGTGTTGTCATCAATGTCAAAGGGGGGGATTTTTGATAGATTGGGTTGGTTTTAATTGATTTCAACCCTTGAATCAAGTCTGGTAGCAAATTTTGGTAGCCCCAAAGGTGTGGTTAAGGAACCCAAGTTTGGATGAGGAATAAAGACATGAATATTAGTGAATTTGAATGTAAGACTATCATAAATGGACAACACACATCATTCCATTTCCAATGATATGTGGTGCGTCATGTAGTTCCTCACGGTTGAGGAGATATGGCTTAGTGAAGTTGGAGGGCCCTCATGATCATTCTAGAAGCCCCTAGAAGGCCAACAAAGAAGTCAATTATTCTAGAAGCCCCTAGAAAGTCATCAAGAAGTTTACTAGTCAAAGTAGTTGCAACTAGAAGTTAATTATGGGTAAATTTGTTGAAATAAGAAAATAATTAAAAATAAATTAGTTGCAACAAGAAGTGGTGAGTTTATTAATTATGGGTAAAGTAGTTGCAAAACAAAAGTGGGTTATCCCTAAAAGAGGGAAGTTGTGTAAAATAGTTAGAAGATGATCCCTAAAGGAAGGAACTTGGAGAGTATAATAAGAGATAAAGAGACTCACATTAGCACCTATTGAGCACATTTAATATCTATATTGTGAAATGTTTATTGCAGTTACTCATTGATACATCTGAAGTTGTGCAAGTCTGAGGTAGCGAAGGAAGAGTGACAACAAAGTTTTTCAGTTGCAGAAGAGAGCGAGAAAGTTGTGAAAAACCCTAAATAGGGTCATCCCCATAGGTCAGACTTTAAATGTCCCATGAGGCATCCCCACAGGTTGCCTATAGCTTGTCATGCGAGGCCCTGCTCGACACTCGGCTTCATCATGCAAGGCACTACCAGATCTGAAGATTGAGGAGTGAATATGGTTGCATAAGTTGCAGTAAGTGTGGTAGTGTTCGGATACAACATATATATCTACAGGACCTAAAGGTATGTTATATGCTTGTTTGTAGTTGTATGTTGGTGATTTTGTAGGGTATGGTCAAGGGAGATTGACAATTTTCCCTATAGGGACTATTGGCTGCATGGTACATATTGTATGTGACAAATATACAAAAGTACACTGTTAGTTTATTTGTTGTTTGTAGTACATTAATGGGCATACTGTTGAGGTATATCTTGTATCCCTTGGTACATGTTTGAGGGTTTTTGGTTGAGGTGTGTTGCTGAAGTTATTGGTACAGACTGGGGTTGCATAGAAATGAGGGTTTGATGTTTGGTTGATGTGAGGGTTCATTACACTTGGTTTATGATTGTTTGTATATGTATGGCACATGATTAGAGAGACATAGTTGTATAGGGTTTTATTTATACACTTGTGAGAATGGGTATGAGATCTATGTGATCATATCTGATTGGTTGAGGAGATTATTGTGAAAGGTTATTGTTACAGGTTGTGACAGGTTGTTGGTACAAGTTTTACAGTGACATGTCTTACAGGGACAAATTGACAGTGGCAGTATTAGTTATTTGGCACTTATATTTCAGGGTGGTTAGACGGGGCAAGGACAATTAATTGTAGCCACCTTCCGGTTGTAGCTGGAGAACATAGGGATTTGTAGCCTCCTTTTGGTTGGAGCCATAGAATCATGAAGTTGTAGCTTCCTTTAGGTTGGAGCCTGAGAAACTAGGGGTTGTAGCCTCCTTCCCGTTGTAGCTGGAAAAGAAGGAAGTTGGTGCTTCCTACAAATGTACTTCTTTTAACAATATAAGACAAGAATTTCGTGGTTTTCTCCTGCATTGGGTTTCCACATAAAATATTGGTGTATTGTGTTTATGTGTGGTTGATTATTGTTCACTGTTTATGTATACTGCTCATATTGAATGTTATTGGTAATCTGCTCATAAAGTAAACAATACACATTGTGGTTAAAAATG
>SNQJ01S0138532.1:0-31657 GCA_010110895.2 Picea sitchensis | reverse complement strand
CCCCCCCCTCTAAGTATTCCAACACATCCAAGATAAGTATTTTTAACTCCTCTACATCAGGGATGTACAATCTATCCTTATAGATCATCAATCCTTCCTCATTTATATGATATCCATCAGATTTTTGGTTTGGTGGCTCTTGTTGTAGGCCTTCCTTTGCTTGTAGAAATTACTCATCCTTATCTAAGGCCTCTTTTATCTTGGACTTAACATCAGATTCACAAGTGTTGATAGCTTCCAAGTGTATATCCTTCATACGTATGCTAAGTGAATTTGCTACCTTGTTCTCTTTTCCCTTTATGTGTTTGATTTCAAAGTCATACTTGCTAATGAATGATAACCATCTTTCTTGTCTAGCATTTAAGTGAGGCTGATAAAAAAAATGCTTTAATCCATTGTGGTATGTCAACGAAACAAATTTTCTACCCATCAAGTAGTGTTTCCATATCTTCAGTGCATGTATTATGGATGAAAGTTCTAGGTCATGGGTAACATAGTTCCTTTCACGCTCCTTCAATTTCCTGTATTCATAACTTACCATGTGATTATATTGCATAAGAACTCCACCCAACCCTTCTTTACACACATCTGTACACATTATGAATTCTTTGGTTGGGGCATCAATCTTTAGTACCAGTGCATTGGTTAGAAGATGCTTCAACAGTTGAAATATTTATTCACATTTAGTAGACCACACAAAATTTACTCCTTTCTTTTACAAATAGGTTATTCGATGGCCAATTTTTGAAAACCCCTCTATGAATTTTCTGTAGTATCCTACCAGTCCCATACATGACCTTATATCTGTCACATTCTTTGGAGTGGGCCAGTTCATAATGGCCTTGGTATTTTTTAGATCAACTGATATTCCTTGTTCTGATATGATGTGTCCCAAATACTGTATTTTCCTTTGATAGAAATCACATTTACTGAACTTGGCATACAATTGATGTTCTCTTAGTGTCTGAAACATGAACCTGAGATGCTCCTCATGTTCTTATTTTGATTTAGAGTATATAAGGATGTCATCAATAAATACCAATACAATAGTATCCAGATACTTATTGAAAATATTGTTCATGAGACACATGAAGGTAGTCGGTGCATTAGTAAGTCCAAAAGGTACTACCGTGAACTCATAATGAACGTACCTTGTTCTAAAAGTTTTCTTATGGATAACCTCATCTTTATTCTAACTTGATGATACCCTGATCTCAAGTCAATATTTGAAAACAATTTTGCTCCTTGTACTTGATCGAACAAATCATCAATTCGGGGCAAAGGGTACTTGTTTTTCATTGTCACTTTGTTCAATTGCTTGTGTTCAATGCATAGTCTAAGAGTACCATATTTCTTCTTCAAAAAAAATACAGGTGCTCCCAAGGGAGATACAATTGGTCTGATGTACCCTTTGTCTAACAAATTTTGTATTTGCATATTTAGTTCCATTGGTTTAGGTGTACTCATTTTGTACAGAGTTCTTGATATAGGTGCAGAACGAGACATTAGATCGATTGAGAAATCAATATCCCTTTTAGGAGTTAGACCTGGTATCTCTTTTGGAAAGACATCCTTAAATTATTGGAGTCTTGGATAGTCTTTAATATTTGACTCTATGTTTTCTGTTGATTCCAATACATGAACTGCATATAACTGGCAACCTTTTCTGGCACTCCTTTTCAACAATAAATCTAAAATTTTTCTAAGGTCTTATTGTAGCAGTCCAAATTTACTTTATGTGTTGTTAGCCAATCCATGCCAATTAAGGCATCATATGAACCCAAAGGTAAAATATTCAAATTCATCCTTGTGAGAAGTCTGTTCATTTCCATCGGGAAATCTTCTATCAATTCACTAACCTTTCTCTTTACCCTTGTAGCCAACTGAACTAACCAAGACTTCTTGTGTTTTATTTTTTGAAGGATACATGTATCAACAATATTAGGTGCAATGTAGCTATGACTAGATCCAAGATAAATTAGAATAGAAATAACTTTCCTAGAAATCTTACTATAAACTTCCACCACTGCTACATGGTGGTCTACCCATCGATCCTCTAATATAGCATATATTTTTGGAATAGTCTTTGCTACGTCATTCACGGTTGCAAATTCTTGTATAGTATATGTAGTCTTCTTAGTTTCCTATCTATGAGGACAGTCCTTGAGCATATGCTCTTGTTCACATCCCCAAAACTTGAGAGACCCTTTCCTAGGCTCCCTTGTCTTTCTTGCCACCAACTATGTTGGTTTGTTTCCATTTTGAGATGGAAAATTATACTAAAAGATGCTTCATGTTGGATGGTTTGGTTTACAACTTCTTGATTGATTCTTAAATTGCGAAGGCTTAAATCCTTTCTTCCTCTACTCAAACTTTTCCCTTTTCTTTTCCTTCCACATCTTGCTGAATCCTTGTTTGTTCTTGCTTTTCTCATAACAATACTTACCCTTTATTATTGTATCATCAAGAGTATTAGCCTCATCAAACTCAATCATGTCTCTGTGAGATGATAATTGGTTGTTTGTGAGTTTGCTGCTAGTTGAAGAATCTATTTTATTAGTGTTAGAACACATCTTTGCCAGCATAGTTTACTTAGTTTCTTGGTTTCTTCATATCTTGCATGTGACATACAAGGTTTAGCTACAGAGTTTAGAGGCTCTAACCTCACTTGTCTTTCTTAGACATCACTGATGTCAATTCAAATTCTAGGTATGTTTCAATACACTTTCTTTACTAGTTTCAATTGAATGATTCTTTTTCTCTAACCAATTTGAGAAATTGAAAGCTGTAAGTTCTATTTATGAAAGGAAAACACAAAATATCCTCTTAGTTTCAAGTCATTATGAATTTTATCTCTTGGAATTAGTTTAAATCAGGAAAAAAAATCAAATGTTATGCAAATTAAGAAAACTTGTCTTTTATTCTTTCTTCTAGACACAATGCTTTTCGGAGGGATTCCTCCATAACACCTAAGAAATCCTATAAGGGGAAAAATTATATGGAGCACACAAAACAATCACAAGAAGTACCTATTATGTTGAAATCTCTCAAGACGAGTACATCTCAATAATCCAAATATCCATGCCAGGGACAAAAATGGCGAGACCCACTTATAAGGATACCAATGCCAATATAAGTTCTCAACTCCCTTTCCTAGGGAAAGGAGAAGTGTATAGGAGATTTCATGCAGAAGACTACATTGATGTAGTACCCTCTAGTGATCCAAAGATGAGGGGGTAGATGATCTAGTATTCATCAATATAAGATAATATCACATAGATTTTGTTGTAGCGAGAAAACCAATCATTCCTGGCTTAGGGGATCTTTATTGGATCATCTCTCATGGATACATAGAGCACATAGCCATTTTTAATTAGTGCGGTAGATGCATAGGGTCCTACTTTCCATTTGAGTTAGAGAAATATCATAAGATATAATAACCATAGGTACACATGACCACATGTTATCTGGAGTTTTAAATGAAGAACATGACACTAAGAATATCCTCTATAGTTGGTGGGTTGAGGACACGAGGTTATTTGGGAAATCTGATGGGATATATTCAATTTCTAATTTGAGGGATCCTTATGTGTACACAATGGCTCTGGTAACTATGCTATATGGTGATAAAGATTGTGCACATTTCAAAGATGCATGGTTACCATTAACCTACATAGTGGTCACTATTGGTCGTGTTTTCAATTGAGCAACTATTATTTTTCATTCTTTAAATGGAATGATAGAGAGCGCACAAAAGGAAAAATCTAAGACAATAGTGGTGCCCATAATTTACATGGTATCTTATTGCCACCAACATTTTCTCTAGTGTAAACCTAAGTCAACATACTTTTAAATCTCTAGTGCATGTATATTTCCAATTACTTTGGGAAAATAAATACAATAATCATTATGTAATGATCTATGCCCAATACTAACCAAAGAGACTATGAAGCTCATCAAGTGCATAGGGAATAATTATCTGTAGGAGGATTACACTTATCTAAGAATCTATGGTGTTATTGTAGACCCCAATTTTCTACCAAGGTATGCACCCAACATAATTGTCTTGGGTGAGATAGACTATCAAACAATACTATAGGGTTTCATTGCTTCCCTACTTAAAGAGGCAAAAATGAAAAATTCCATTCCTTATAATTGCAGTTTAGGGAATTATAATTTAGCAAATCCAAATCATGCTCGACAAGAAGCTAGTGTCATGCTGGAGTATCTATTCCCGGTTTCAGTGCTTCCCTACTTAAAAAGGCAAAAAAGGAAAATTACATTCCTTATAATTGTAGTTTAGGGAATTATAATTTAGCAAATCCAAAGTATGATAGACAATAAGCTAGTGTCATTCTAGAGTATCTATTCCCCCCAGGTTATTTTAGAAGGCATGAACCATTTAAGCTTGTAGTTAAACATTGTGAATTGATTTCCCTGTCTTGTCGAAATCGAACTCAAATCCCCGAAATTTGAAACTTTTTACAACATGACTCCAAATGACCAAATGGAGGAAATCAGAAGGAAGTTGGCTAAAATAGAAATAAAAAGGAGAGAAGAAGAAGAACAAAGGCGAACTAACTTAGGAAATTAGACTGAGAGAGGAAGGAAACTGAAAGCAATAGATGAGGAACAAAAAATACAACAATACTAAGTTAAATCATGAAGAAAAACAAAGAAAGAAAAAAGGAAAAGGCAGACTGAAGCAAATGCTAAGATGTTAGAAGAAGCCAAGAGGTTAATATCTAAATATAAGGCTAAAAAAAGGATTTGAAGGAATTACAGGAAAATGAAATATTATAGGCCAAGGAATAAAAAATAAAATAAGAAGGATATATAAGATAAGAAGAGAAACATAGATTACAAGTTGAAGAATTGAGAAGATAGGAAGAGGAACATAGACAAAAAGAAGAAAGGAAAGATGAGAGAAGGAGAGGTTGGAAGTCGAGGAAAAAAGAAAACAAGAAGATGAAGAGAAACAAAAGGAGTAAGAAAGGATCCAACAAGAAGTATCTCAAGAAAAAAAGGATAAATAACATACAAAAACTAAAACATAACGACGTATAGAACAAACTCCTAAACAACAACCACCACCTCTTAGAAATTCCATTGATCTAACCATGGAGGATGTAGTTATTGCTAAAGTAGGAGATACAAGAAAGCAGCCCATGTTGGAGCAATTGCACACTCCAGGAAGTCCGGAGAAAACTTTATCTTGGGGTGATCAATGAATTCCAGATCCTCTAGAAGAATTTGTTGACCTATAATTGATTTTTTACAACAAGAGAAAGTAGGAAATAGTGAAGAAAACTCTGAAAAGAAATAAAGTGGAATTATATAACTCTCTCCTATGTACCATTGAAGTATTGAAGTGTTGGGATAAACTAATCCTCACACTAAACCAACTAGGAAAGAGAAGACATATATAAGAAAGAAATAAATCTGAATCACACACAATACACACAGATTTTACCATGGAAAACTAAACCCAGGTAAACCAACATTCCTTGAGTGACTTTCTCTCTTGTTGTCTTATTCATTCATTGAATAAAGAGTTACATGAATAACCTTGGTCTACACCTAAGTCAAAATTACCATCATACTCTCTTTCTTTACACAAGAACAACCCTGCAACCAATTCGAATTGCATCTACATGACCTTCACGATTAGATTTTATGGCATTGCAACACACCTTATTTATAGGATTTACAACATGAAAAACCATAAATCATGGTGCCCAACAAATGATTATAGATCCACGTGGATTATTGGCTACAATCCCACAAATGTCAGGATTATGTTTTATAGTCGACTTGTAGTCGGTTTACCAATCGACTTCCTAGTTGAACTCCAGTTGGTCTCCAGTCGACTGCCATTCGACCTCCTATTGACCTCATGTCAGATGAACTTTGACTTCCCAATGAAATTTGACCTCAAATTTTTGATCGATCACTTCGACCTCGATTTGACTCGTCAGTCGACTTATCTCCCAATCAATTTGTTATCACATGAACTTGTCAGAGTCCTGTGGGTTTGTGGTTTCTACCTAAGTCTGTAGTTTTTCCCTATCTCTATCCTTTTCATAGGCTGAGTCTTGAAGTTTTTCCCCCTTCGGCCGATAAAATCATTTTTTTTTCCGTTGTTCATTTGTGCGCCCTGGTCTCCCTGTTTTCTCAGCTCGCAGATAGTTGTCTAAATACTTGATCGTGTAGGTTGCAACCATGAACAAAAAGTGCAGATTTCTTAAACAGTCTGTTTCAATATTGAAGCATAAGCAAAAGAAATTTTTAATATTTTAGCGATGAAGATTTCAGGAACATTCCAGATCAATGGCTCATGGACGTTCGATACTGAAAACTTGCGCGAAGTATAGCGCCAGAAAAAAAGGCCCCGAAGTGAATACGAATCGTTGATTTTAAAGGGGACAGGTGGCAGTTGATCCAAGACTTCGAGGAAATGATCTTCGAGAGATTTGAAATGAGAAGTGCTTAGAAGTCCCGAAGTCCCAGAGACCCGAAGTGGATCTCGATCATCCAAATCCAGAATGCCACACGTCATCAGATCCTCAGCTCCGAAGGTTTTTCTTAGAGGGAAATGTGGTTTGAGAATTGAAATTCCCGAAGGCCGATTCGCGAAGCAGATCTTAGCCGTTGATTTGAAGAGGGAAGATCTGATCCGTCGATCTAAAGCTTCAGAGTTGGGCCGCTGATCAGGAAACCTCATCTCAGATCAGAAGATCAATGGTCACGCTCCATTGCGGGGTCAAAAGGTGCGTACGTTTTAAAATTTTAAGTGTCAACCACAATCAGAACCGTGGCTTTTGGAAAGGGACACGTGGCATTTCATGGCTAATTGCGGGGACACAAGAAGTTTTCTTTCAAACCACCCTTGGTCGTGCCTGCAGTCGTGCAATTGCGTAGGGTCATGGCCCTAGTTCACATTGAATATGGAGTGATGGAGAGGAGCTCCACCAAAGACCGAAAGCGTCCGTATTGGTCACAGAAGGAGATCTGCTTGGCCTCGAGATGTCGTGATGGACTAAAAAAAATTTGTATGGCACATCCTGGAAATATTCATGAGTGTCAGGACTTGTCCTGATCCCGATGAAGGTAGTTATTGAAGATTGGGGGCGACAGTTGAGACCTCGTCTCACCCCATAAATGGAAAGCATTGTAGAGCACAACCATGAAGGCGTGATGACGATCCAAAGCTTCCTTATGGGCAATTTTTCCTGTAAAGAACATAACTACGCCTGATTGACATCTGACATGAGAAAACCTGCACAATCTGATAGAGAAGGCGTCGACTAAATGCTTTTAAGTCAATGGTCTAATCACACTCCTGGTGGTTGGAGCATTTATGGGTATTTATAGGCAATTTTGATATTTTGTTAAGGTCGATGGTTGAGAAGTGCTCCCGTATTGTAAAATTTTGATGAAGAACTCTGGTTCTCTAGTTATGTATTTTGATTTGAGACTTCTTGTTTAATGAAAGTCATCTTCTTTTTCATCCTATTTTCCTCTGATACTGAATTTTCCATGATTGAAGGATTCACATGGATTGTTTTGACTGTATTGTAATGTATGCTTGATTGCAGTGCTGTTATTTGCGTTCTTTAGTTTCCTGAAGTTTTGAATCCAAGAGGATATTTTATTTGGAGCTTTTCCTCCTTAGGATGCTGGAAGACTTGATGTCTACGACAGATCTCTACACTCTCCTCACCAAAGTCTTCCCTCTATTCACCCTTACTCCAACTTACTAACATAAGTTAATTAAGACCTCACTTGCATGTGCATACCAGTCCAGTTTTCTGAGTTAAAACGATATCATCTTGAGTCTGTGCCCATTTGACCTCTTTAAAACCAACCTATGACATAAAACTCTGATGGGTATTGGGCTTACCTCCAACACAATCTGGAGGTGACTTCTAGTGCTAACATTTATGGCACCGTTACCGGGGATGAATTGAATACATTTCCCTGGGACAGAACGACAAAGAGCTTCTGATTCTGAAGGTGCATCATATATCATAACCATTGAAGATTGTGCTTGCACCTGGCGACTCCACTATTTTAGTTGTGGCTACCTCTAGCACACTCGAAGTTGACCCAAAGAATTTTTCTCGAGAAGGATTTTAGCAGCCGCTTTCTCATCTTGAAGGTTCCCTGGGAGATTGAAAACGATCATATCTAGTCTTTGATGGTGAACAAAGACCATACACATTCAAACTGCATATCATTCACCTGGCAACTCCATGATTAAAGGATCCAATGGCGACTCTAATGTTTTGAAATGGAAATAATCTTGGCTCGGAGTTTTTCTCCTTTTAATTTCTCCTCTGTTCCCAGTTTTCATAATGTTGTTCCTACTATGGATGAATGGGGTGATTTTTTGCCCATATTTAGAGAGCGTAAAGAGGACAACCCTGCAGAGCATCTCCGTGAGTTTCATGAACTCATGCATCAATGGGAGATACATCATGAGGATGTATTATTAAATATGTTCATGTTCTCATTAGCAGGAGATGCTCGTGAATGGTATCACTCCTTACCCCCTTCTAGCATCTCTTCCCTAGGAGAAYTTCATGCAGCTTTCAATAGGCACTGTCAAAAGTTTTATTCTTCTAAGTTAATTTGTCATAATTGTTGTGAAGAATATAAAGACTGTGTTCAAGGTATGACTGTTTCGAATGAAAGCTGTGAGGATGAAAGCTATGAGGACAAAATATTTAAGGAGGAGGGGTATACCTCCGATGAGTTGGTGAAACTGGTACAAGCACTTTATGCAAAAATAGAAAAATTGGAGGCAGATTGTGCTTGCTGCTCTTATGAAGGATGCGTAGAGGATTTTCCAGTCCTAGGAGAAGATGTTCTTGGAAGCCCTTCTCATGATGGTGAGGTTGAGGATTGCATAGCCATAGAGGCAACGTATTTTGCCCCTGATGCACCTTCTATCTCAGATTTAAATGAAGAAATAGTCATGTATTCAAATGAAGAGCAGAAGATCCCTACATAATATTTTGATGACTCGGGGAGAAACCGACCTGTGTATGACAACCATGAATCRGATTMTGAGATGGATATGAAGGATTTACAAGAGCATGCAACAKAGCCTTTTCCTTTATACATTAAGGAAAAACATTGTGTGGAAATCAACCATCMTGGGCTTGCAGAAGACCAAGAGCAGAACTTTCCCATGGGTCTTGTTTATGAATATTATGACTCTGACCCTTGGGAGAGCCATGAAGAAGAAGAGTGAGAGAAAAATAAGCAGTTTATATCCTTCCCTGAGCCTGTGAGCGATAAACCATCACCTGGGATCAATCAACCTGCATCAACCGTTCACTCACCTACGCTTGCCAACGACATTTAGCCATGTGTGAACAACTGTAGGAAAAAGCATGTTTTCTGTCACTAGCCCAGTGGATTTTTTCACTCATTCTATGAGCCTGTAGGGGAATACATGGAGTTTATTTTCCTCCATGATTTGAAGCCTCCAAGTATTATCCCACCATTTCCATTCGGAGGAAAGCTGAAGGATGTAATTGTTCTGCTGTCACGATTGCATTATATGTTATCAATCACTAACAGAGTAAATGGTCTTCCAGTTAGGAAGCCACTTGAATGGCTATGGTGGAAGTTCACTTTCACCTAACACTATGTAAAAAATCAATATCCTAGGATTGTATATAAATAAGCTCCTCTGGAGCCCATGTATTTGCTTTTGTTTAGAGTAATTATCGACATATAATCCTCAGTAGGATGTTTTTTGAGCATGACTCCATAACCCAACAACTAAGGCACCGGAACTATTGGTTCTTGGCAGCTCATAGGGAGCATGCCATCCCCTGTGGAGCCAAATGTTATCACATGAACTTGTTAGAGTCCTGTGGGTTTGTGGTTTCTACCTAAGTCTATAGTTTTGCCCTGTCTCTATCCTTTTCACAGGCCGAGTCTTGAAGTTTTTCCCCCTTTGGTCGATAAACTCATTTTCTATTTTCCCTTGTTCATTTGTGCGTCCTGGTCTCCTGTTTTCTCAGCTCCCAGCCAGTCATCCAAATCCTTGATCGTTCAGGTCACAACCATGAACACAAAGTGAAACTTTCTTAAACAGTCTGTTTCGATATTGAAGCATAAGCAAAAGACAATTTTAATATTTTAGCAGCGAAGATTCCAGGAACAATCCAGATCAGGGGCTCACGGACGTTTGGGAGTGTAAACTTGCACAAAGTATAACGCCAGAACAAAAGGCCCTGAAGTGAATATGAGCCGTTGATTTTAAAGGGGACATGTGGTAGTTGATCCAAGCCTTCGGGGAAATGAGCTTCGAGAGATTTGAAATGAGAAGTTCTTAGAAGTCCCAAAGGCCCGAAGTCCTGGAGACCCAAAGTGGATATCGACCATCCAAATCCAGAATGCCATGCGTCATCAGATCCTCAACTCTGGAGGTTTTTCTTAGAGGGAAATGTGGTTTGAGAATTAAATATCCCGAAGGCCGATTCACGAAGCAGATATCAATCGTTGATTCAAAGAGGGAATATACGATCCGTCGATCTAAAGCGCCAGAGCTGGGCCGTTGACCAGGAAACCTCATCTCAGATCAAAAGATCAATGGTCACRCTCCATTGCGRGGTTGGAAGGTGCACACGTTTTAAAATTTTAAGGGTGGGCCRCAATCGAAACCATGGATTTTGGAAAGGGACGCGTGGCAGTTCATGGTGAATTGCGGGGACAAAAGCGGTTTGCTTTCAAACCACCCTTGGTCACACCCGCAATCGMAAAATTGCGTAGAGTCATGGCCCTAGGTCACATTGAAGATGGAGCAATGGAGAGGAGCTCCACCAAAGACCGAAAGCATCCGTATTGGTCACATAAGGATATCTGCTTGGCCTCGAGATGTCGGGATTGATTAAAACAATTCGTGTGGCACCGCCTGGAAATATTCATGAGTGTCAGGCCCTGTCCTGATCCCGATGAAGGTATTTATTGAATATTGGGGGCGACATTTGAGACCTTGTCTCACCCCATAAATGGAAAGCGTTGCAGAGCACAACCATGAAGGCATGCTGACGATCCGAAGCTTCCTTATCGACAATTTTTCCTGTAAAGAACATAACTACGCCTAGATTGCATCTGACATGAGAAAACCCGCACAATCTAACATAGTAGGCGCCTACTGAAGGATTTGAAGGCAGTGGTCCGATGAAGAACTCTTGTTATGTATTTTGATCTGAGACTTTTTGTTTAATGAAAGTCAACTTCTTTTTCATCCTATTTTCCTCTGATACTGAAGTGTCCATGATTGAAGGATTCACATGGATTGTTTTAACTGTATTGTAATGTATGTTTTATTGCAGTGCTGTTATTTACGTTCTTCAGTTTCCTGAAGTTTTGAATCCAAGAGGATCTTGTATTTGAATCTTTTCCTCCTTAGGCTGCTGGAAGACCTGATGTCTACGATAGACCTCTACACTCTTCTCATCAAAGTCTTCCCTCTAGTCATCCTTACTCCAACTTACTAAATGAAGTTAATTAAGACCTCACCTGCATGTGCATACCAGTCCAGTTTTCTGAGTTAAAACGATATCATCTTGAGTCTATGCCCATTTGACCTCTTTAAAACCAACCTGTGACATAAAACTCTGATGGGTACTGGGCTTACCTCCAACGCAATCTGGAGGTGACTTCTAGTGCTAACACAACCCACCTCGACTAGATAGTCAAATGGCTATTCTTCCACTACAAATAATATAACAACCCAACATGAAGAACCAATTATTGATACAAAGAAAGATAGACTTAGCGATCTACCATATATTGGGATAATTGTCTCTTATGCTATCATGAAAAAGGTTAAGGAAGAAGCAGAGTATATTCAGAGCCTTGGGAAACAATTTGGTTTGCTTGAAAATCAAGTCAAATACCATAAGTG
Organism: Picea sitchensis; assembly: GCA_010110895.2. Lineage (NCBI taxonomy): Eukaryota > Viridiplantae > Streptophyta > Pinopsida > Pinales > Pinaceae > Picea > Picea sitchensis. Next base: position 19,725 of record SNQJ01S0138532.1, on the reverse strand, counting down.
TTCACAAGACATGGTTAATAATTTCATTGAATAAGTCTTGGAGGAAGATAAATTGAATGATCAAATCAAAAGGGAATTCACCTCCAAAGTGTTTGATTTATAGGAGTTGAGCATGAAATTATCCATGCTATACAAGGAAAACATAATACGGAAATAACAATAGGGAAAGGTGTAGGACCAACTAAACTATAGCAAACACTTTTAGAAAAGTAGAGGTCAAGAGGATCATCATATCTGGCTATTGAGTAATACGATTTCATGGGTGAAACCATAGCTCAAAATATTTTGAGAGCTGGATACTACCGGACTACTCTCTTTCAAGATGCTCATGCTTTTGTGAAAAAATGTAAAACATGTGAACTAAGTGCAGGAGGAGAGAAGAAGCATTGATACCCATGTAACCTATCTAAATCGATGGACCTTTTGAGTAGCGGGGCATTACTATCATAGGAGAGATAAACCCACACTTGTCAAAACTTCACAAGTACATCTTAACTGCAACATATTACTTTACTCAGTGGGATTAGGCTATGTTGTTAACACAAGTGAATGAAAGGGTGGTTATACAATTCCTGGAACAACATTTGATCACTAGATTTGGATTTCCTTCAGTCATTGTGTTTGAAAATTCGTTGTACTTTTCTTCTTTGTTATTGTATAATTTATATTTAGATAAGGGAATCATTCTTACATATTTATCTAACTATTATCCACAAGGTGATGTAGTGGTTGAGTCAGCAAATAAGAATATGATTCATATCCATAAAAAAATTGTATCCAGGAACCACTGAAATTGGCACAATGCTTTGTCCAATGCTCTTAGTGTTAATAGGGTCACACATAAAGAAGCATTGGGTACTTCTCTTGTGTATTTGGTTTACGGGCAAGAGTCAATTATTTCACCAAATGTTTTCTTGTCATCATTACAATTATCCCAAGCTTCAAGGGGCCAAAATTATTCCACTCTCTATAATAGAACTGATACATAGATTATGTTGGAGGAGGAAAGGGAGAAAGATAAACATAAATTTGCATCTCATCAAAAGATCACAAAAAGATGGTTTGGCAAACATAAGGATGGTGCCAAATTTTTTGAGATAGATGGTTTGGTCCTTAAATCATACTAATGTTCATAATTTATGGCTCAGTCCCTGCCAAATTGAAGAGAAAATAGGAGCTGGCACATACATGTTAGAAACCTTGGAAGAAAAACTTGTTTCCCTTCCTATCATAGGCCATATTCTGAAGCATTACTTCACATGATTGTCTTGCATAAGAAATCAAATGTATGACAATATTTTCTTGTCTTATACAATTTTGGTTTGATTTTGATTTTGCTCAGTTACATTTCCCATTTACTTAGTTTGCATGTTATGATTGCATCTCATTTTCCCTTTATCACCGTTTAAGGATGATGAGTTTTCAACATTTGGTGAAATAAGGAACCTATTTCTTTACTACACACTTGATTCTTTCTTCTATCAAAAGTAAAGTGAGTCAAACATGAAGTGAACAAGGAGCCATAAAGTGGTGTATAGTTTCATTTCTATAGAATTTTTGGAAACATTCAATGCCTTTATCAGTGGAAGTACTTGTTGTTACCAATAGTGAGTGGTTAAATAAGTCATAATATTTATAATATGATCTAAGTAATGAGGAAATATTGATGAATTTCATTCTTCTCTTGAAAGGATAAGTCTAATTCTTAAGTAATTGATTCAAATATTGAGCAACATATATCATCCTTAGAAGCTTAAAGGTTTTGTTTCACTTGGTTCTCCTCTTAAAAGAAAGGATGACAATGATAATATAAAAAGAGAAAAAGAGTAAAAGAAAATAAAGAATGTGTTAAAAGGGGTTCAAGGAAGGGAATCATATTAAGGTGAAACATATTTTATAATGAGGGGATGCAGACTATATCTCCACCAGGGATATGGATGCTCGCTGACAGCGAAGCAAGGTCTATGATATCAAGGTAACTGCGCCGGGGCTATGGATGCTTGTTGGAAGCGGAGCAAAAATGGAAGAGTGATAGATTCACTTAGATATCTATCAAAACCTCATGACAAATGGAAGTGTGATCTAAATTAGTTTCTTTCTCAAAGCTTAAATTTATCAATCAAAAATCCTTATCATTCTGCTTGGCTAAATAACTAGGCCTTTTGATTACAAGAAAAAGATTCATCTCAAATTTAAGTATAAGAGAATCTATGAACACTTTTTTTTCTAAGTTTCTTCTAGCTTCCACTATAATTGAAATTGATTTGTTTTGTTTGAAGGTATGTATGTAGAGAGGCTGGGTATGTATAGTGAATAAAAATTTGTTGAATCCACAACACACCGTAATTTTTTTTGCCAATATTAGGTACCACTTTTTCTTTAGTTGCTTTTCTTATCTTAAAAGTTAGTTTTTTCTTTCAGGGTTTTATTGATTTCCATATCGGTTAGTCATTCTTCATTTGACTTATTTTCTAAAGAAAACACAATTTTTTTTATAAGTCTTAAGTGTTCTTACTTAAGTATCCTATTGTTATAGTCCAAAATGCCACATCTATGCATCCAAGACATTGACCCATCCATTTGCATCCTTTACCAATTATACTGTTGAGGTTTCCTTCTAAAAAACAACTTTTTGGATAATGTATGCGCTCTGCTGCACTATTAGCCCGCGTACATACGCGTGCTGCATGCTAGTTTTCCCATGTACATATGCTTGTTTCATGCTAGTTATCCCGCGTTTACCTCCAAAAAATGCAAAAAATATAAAATTGCACGTATTTCAGCGGACTTTATGGGCGATGAAGGGTTTCCTAACCATTTTACCCCTTGTATCCCATCCCCAAACCGAATAACCATATTTTTCTCATATAAAAAGAGGTCTAGGGGAGTCATTTAGAAATATGAACAAGAGAATAAGAAAACTCTGCCAAAATACTTTCCCTCTCATTGCCCAAGTTTTGCATCTTGCTTTGAGTTTTATCCTCAACTTTCCCCTCCATCCATTCTCCCTATGAAACCCTTCCTTCTTCCCTTGATGGCATGTTGGTTGTGAGAATTCTATGTGGGATTGGTGCACTTGGAGCCACGACAGAGGAGCCCAAACTTGGTTTGTAGAGTGGTGTCCGCAAGAAAAGGTTGTAACCTTTCATCTTGTGTATGAATAAACGAGATTATCTTTGTCCCAAAACTTTATGTGTACTTGTTCTTATCTATTTGATCATTTACAACTATATTTAGGATTTTTAAGTGATTAATACAGATTATATATGTCATTGTGTTGTATTATTAATCTTTTCCAGGTCATCTTTGGAAGGATATTTGTGATCTAAGAGGCAACAACAAGTGGAAGAGCTCTACATCAACCATAAGGATTCAAGGTGCTCTTCTTAACCTTCTCTTCCCTCTCTCTCATCACTTAGTCTAGATTGTTTTGGGGTAGATTAGAGATAAGTCAGTCTTTTAAGGGAGTTATCGCTCTGCCTATTCCTTAGACCCAATTTAGGGGGAATTTCCCCATAGCATAATTGGCGACTCCACTAGGGCGTCTCTCTAGGGTTTTAGTGGGAGATCTTGGTTTGATTTGCAGAGGTGCACGTGCCTTGTTCTTTGTATGGAACATAGACATATGCTTACTGCATTATATACAAACTGAATACATACAAAGGTTTCTCGTGCACAACACACGTCTCTGTGTTCTGGAAGAGTTAAAAAATAATAATTTTGTTTCTTGTTAGCAAGCTCTTGATTCCTCAGGTCTTCCTGAGTTCTTTAGGGTCTCTGTTGATTGTGTTTAGTTGGGTTAAAGGCTCATATTATCTTGCAATTTGTAAATAATCTTTTTGTTTCTTTATCTCTTTTGTTTGTTGTCAAGGTTAAGGATGAACTTATGATATTTAGATCCTCCTCTTGATTCGAGTGAATCCATGCTTTCAAGAAGTGGATTAGGGTTTGTGTCAGTCTTTGGTTTGTCTTCTCTTTCTCTTGATGATGCTTTGAAAAAGGAAAAAATATCATTTGTTTATTATTTTCATTTCTAAGCATACAAAAATAAAAAAGAAATTGTCATAGTTCATTAACTGCATTTGCATTTTATTGTGCATGTTTGTTTGGTATTAGTAGCATAGGTTGGTTTTACAAAAGAAAATAGTTTCGATTCCAAAGTTCCTTCTAGGCTGCTTCCTTGAAAGTTTTATTAGTTTGTATTTCATTTTAAAACGAAAAAAAATTCTAGGAAAAAAATTTCATTTTAGGATCTTGGTCTATATTTCAAAACGTTTGCACCGTCAAAGTTTAAAATCCAGTTTTTCAGTTGTAGCATGTAGTTTTGTTTTTGCACAATGTTCTAAAAAGATTTTTTATTTCTTCTCTTTCATCTCTTAATAATGCTACAAGTTTCACTTTCGTACCCTATTGAGTAAATTAACCCATTTAAAATCAACTAGAATTTTCTATTTATAAGGTACATGAAGTAGTCTAAGCTTTAGGGCGTTGGAATAGGTGTGGAGAGGAAACACTTCAAGGCCTCTTAAATAAACATAAGAGTCTGCGATAGGAAGAATACAAGTACAATTTTGTAAGAGTTAGTCAGGACCCCCCTCTAACAAAGGGGCTAAACACAAGGTCGCGTGAGGAAAGGTAGAGGAGATAACCCCTCCAAATCCGGACCAAACATAGTGGGGATCACATATTGCGGGTAATTCTTGGGATATTTACTAATCACATTTGACTACAGAGCTTTGTGGACCTCGAATCCATTTAAGATACTTAGTTTTCTTCTGGACCATTTTCCTTTGGTACCCTTGAAAGGATTCAAATTTTTTTATCCTCCTCATTACGATCAACCTGACTATCGCCTGTACCCACTTGATGACTGGCTCCGAGATGGAAACCTAGTTTCTATTTTGTAGGGACTTACACAGGTGATTGCGGGGGTATACCGTAGTACTTAGGGTAGACATTGGATCACACTTTTCAGAGTATACCCAGAGGGTGTTTCCGTGTTCGAGTTACACTTGCACTGGTAAGTTTCTCTAGTGTTGATTGACGCAACTATTTTTCCTGCCAATATGTTGATTCCTTGATTTTCCTTTAGGGAATTTTTAGTGTGTGATTTGTGTTTAGTGATAGCGTAAGATTAGAGTATCAGTTGATCATTTCACAAGGTGGAAGATCAAAAACTTCATCATTCACATAGGCTTTAGGGCCTATCGCCGGTTACTTTGGAGCCACCTCTGCCACCACTGATGGGAAGGCTATATCAAGAGGGTTACTTTGAAGTGCCTGAGCCGCTAAAAGTTGTGACTGAGATTTATCCTAGAGAATATACACTTGCACCAGAGGATTCCACCATTTCTGACCTTGAAGTTGAAGGCTTCAAGCCCACAAACCCTCCGATCATTGATTTATCAACGCCACTCCTTATTCAGATAGTCCCCACTGAGGTGACTTCACCCAAACATCATTTTTTTAAAAGAGCGACAATGGAAGCAACTAATTCTACCTCTTATGGGAGTCCTCATACTTCCATATTGGTTTTCACGGCAGGAGGTGTTGTGCCCCCTCCCCCACCTCCACCTATAAGGACTACGACTTTCCAGAAACCTACAACTTCTGGCAGTGGCACAGTCCCTTCAATGACTATGACCATTTTTCCTTCTATACATAAAACGTCTGGCAGTCCCTTTTCATATGGGATGTCGGGTTTCGACTCTAGCTCAACCTTAAATTGCTTTATTCTACAGACTGTTGGTCTGGGGGCATGGAGTTCTAGTGCTCCCTTGTAATGATATTTCATGGGTACTACTGCTTCGTTTAATGCTATCCCTTATGGTGGAGGTCATATCCCTCCTTCATCCCCTTCGCTCAGAGGTGCTTTCAAGTAGCCATTCAGGCTCTATACTAGTTCCATCTTGTTAAATGGAGGTAGTCTTGGGCCTCAGTCCTGTATGAATCTGGTTGGGTCTATGCCTTTTTCTATTTTTGGTTCTTTCGAAAACAACACTTTCTCTTCATGGGGAAACCCCGTATTTAATCAACCCAACCTTGTGCAAGGATTTGTTCCTTCAGAGGGAGTGATGACATGAGGTTTCTCCTCTCAAGGTCTTGGAAATCCCTGGTAAGGATATTTTCCTTCGCAAGGGATGTATATCAGGGGAAACCCCTCCCACTCTTAGTGGAACCACGAACAGGGTTCAATACCTATGCCAGGAGGATCAACTAGGGGCATCCCCAACCAAGGTCCTTGGAATACCTTCCAGGGAGAAATCCCTTCCCAGGGTATGTCCTCGAATTACGTGAATCTATCGACGATGTAGAATCAAGAGAAACCTCCTTTTACTGGCCAAGGACACTGTGGTTTCTACCAAAACCTTGGGCAACAAGCACACTTTTCCTGGAAACCTAGTGCCAATAAAAAACAAGACTCCTCTTTTCGTTTGAATCCACCACAACACAGGTTACCTTTCCTGGAAAATATTCATTTTCTAGACTTGTTGAAGTTGTTGAACGATCCGATCTGTCATGATCCATGTTGGCCCCCCATGTCGACTAAGTTGCCATCAGACATACCTAAGTTTGAAGGAAAGGATGGCGAAGATCTAGGTGATCATGTTACACCATTTCATTTATGGTTCTCCTCCAACTCGTTGAAGGATGATTATGTTCAATTGCATTTATTTCAACGCACTCTTATAAGGGGGGCTGCGAAATGGTATACTGAGCTCGATAACTTGAAGTATTCTTACTTTAATGATATGTCAATGTTTTTCTTAAACCATTTCTAGTTACTAGTGAGATATGATGTTGGTACCGAGTTGCTGGCCAACTTAAAGCAAACAAAGGCCGTCCATATCTAAGATCACATCTGAGAATGGTGTTGTCGAAAGAGCTTGATCAAATTGAAGGTCCCTCCCACATTTTTTCTCGAGTGGTTCCTAAATTCCTTGGTGCCTTATGTCTCCAAAGACATCACAACCTCCAGATTATTTTCCGAAGAAGAGGAAATTATGAGCGCCTAGAAACTGGAATTGACTGAATCTCAATCTGATATGTTGTACGAGATCCTCTCAGAAGCACAATGATCAAATTTTGAAAAGACTGAATAGAAGTTTGGGCCTCATGCCGATGGTATGGTAGGATCAGCATAAAGTAATCCCACATATCAGTTGACTAACCTATTACTACAATTATCGATTCAATAGACTGTGGCCAACCAAAATTCTGGTTCGGCTGCCCCCGTAACCCAAACGTCGGAAGTACATTGTGTACAATCGACGAATCCAAAGGGTAACCAACAACCTGAGGGAAATAATAAATCCAAAGGCAATATGGGTAAGGGGGATAGCAAGGATGTGAATAATGTCGGCGAGGGTAAAAACGAAAAAAGAAGAAGGTGGAGTTTTTGTGTAAGATTTGCACGAACGATCACTTGACTCACCAATTCCCTCGGCTTGAGGAATCCTAGAAGCTCTTGGCACAACAAAAAACTGTTGTGTTAACCAACCCTTTCCCACAAGGGAAAAATATGTTTCAAGATTTCTCATCCACAAATGCGCCTRGGGGAATTTAGGGATCCCCCACACCTAATTATAATAATGGAGCCACAAACATATACATGATGAGATCRACTKCTCATCTGCAGACTAGGGCTCACGATTACAAAATGTCAGAATCTGCTRACAAGGGAAAAGAAGCTTCCAACTCGTCGCCTCCTCTTCATATTGGGAATAATGTGGGAGAAACTATGACTCACATCCCTAAGGGTGCATTTAAGAAGGCTTCTCACAACCCAACCACAAGGGAGRCTCAAAACTACTCCATTGTGGAGGATCCGRCACAAAATCCTTGTGCAATGTATGCTCTAGAAGTTATTTAGATTTTCCCCTCAGAGATGAAAGCATTGTTATCTGCCTTGGGTGTTGCCAAGACTGCTAACTCATGAATGATTTTTTTTTACTCTACCGATTATAAACCTCGTCTGCCTCACCACGTCACTTTTCATATAGTAGTGGTTTATTCCACAAAATCATTGACACAAAACATTTTCCGCATGGTGGTAGACGAGGGTGCCTTGACTTGCGTGATGTTGTTGGCATGTTGGAAGGCCATTGGAAAACCTAAGTTGTCTCTATCACCAACGTTGTTAACTGCATTTGACGACCGATATTTTAGACCGCATGGAATAATCCATTCCTTCCTCGTGTATTTGGAGGGAAAAACCATATGCGTGGAGGTAGAAGTAGTCGATGCACCTCTTGACTACAATATTTTGTTGGGACAGAGTTGGACCAACATTATGACAGTGATTGTATCTACCATTTTTTAGGTCTTATGTTTTCCTCACGAAGGTCGGATTGTAACCATTGATTAGTTATCCTTCACTAATCTTGACCCTTCATCAGGGGCATCCACGGTCTCTATTATTGACAACCTAGTACCTATGTACCAACAACTTAGGTTATATATTTTTTCCATCTGTAATGGGGACTCTTTATTATCCACCACCTTCGAATGATGTCAATTTTATTTCGACTGTCCTCAATCAGTCGAAGACTGTGATTTTTCAAGTAGCTTCTTTTTGAACGAGTTATTTTAATAACCTGTGGACTTTACCATCCCCATCGGCTTCGATGAAATGGGTAAGGCATCCCAGAATATGTATGCCTCTATCCACTATTGAGGTTGCACGCAACATTTTCCAACAAACCTCGACCAACCCTGATTTGGCTCCCCCATATCAGTTAGATCACGTTCTCGAGCCTATTTGGGATCAAGACTCTCTTACTACTCATGATCCTTTGGACTTGGTCTTTCCCTTTGACAAGGAAATTTTGGGGGAAATGAATGGGCTGGATAGACCTTGGGATGATATTCACCATAGATCTTATTTTTTACCCGATCTGAGGAGAGTAGAAGGAGGAGAGTTCACTATGACCATGAATATAGATTCCACTTGTTCTGTTAACCCTCTGGCCATGCACATAATCTATGCCGAGGGAAACATGGAGAGTATAGTTGAAATGATTCCAATTGACATCTCTAGAACCCTTGGCATCGTTGAAAACATCTTCATCGGAGCATATTGTTCCTCCAAGGTGATTCATATATACATTGAATTATTTCACGATTTTCGCGACGTTTTTTCCTCGCCTTATGAGGAGATGCCAGACAGTGATCCTCATATAGTCGAAAATGAGATAAGGACTTACCCCGATGCTAAGTTGGTCTAGCAGAGGCTTCGCCTAGTCAATCCTCACAAGGCAACAACCATCAAGGATAAGGTAAAGAAACTCATTAAGGATGGTTTCATCTATCTAGTGCATTTGACAGAATGGGTGTCAAACCCTGTTCCTGTCAACAAAAAACAAGATATGATTTGTGTGTATATGTACTTTCATGATCCGAACAAAGATTTCTTGGAATATAATTTTCCAACCCCATTCATTGATTAGATTGTCGATGAATGTGTGGGCTGTGAATTCTTTTGTTTTATGGATGGTTTTTCCGGGTACAACTAGATTTAGATTAAACCCGAGGATCAACATAAGGCTGTGTTCATATGTCCTTGGGGTATGTTAACATACAAAAAAATTCCTTTTGGCCTTAAGAATGATGGAGCTACTTTTCAATGGGCCATGTCATTCGCCTTCCACGATCTCAAGAAAATAGTCGAGGCGTATCTTGATGATCTGACATCACATTCTTGTAAGAGATCTGATCATACCACCCACTTACGACTTATCTTTGAGAAGTGTCACTATTACCAGATTCGCCTTAATCCTAAAAAGTGTAGTTTTTGCATAATATCGGGTCACTTTTTAGGTTTTATCATGTCGACTAAAGGGACCATGGTAGGTCCTCTGAAGGTTGAGGAAATAGTTCAATTGCCTCCCCCGCACATAATCCCTTGCTTTAAAGTATACAAGGGAAACACAACTTTCTTCGTCATTTTGTTGCCAACTATGTTGTTGGCCCTTGACGAAGTTTTGGAGATCCTTGGTCATGCTTGAACTCTTTTGGGACTTCGATAGGCTGGTCAAAGGCGGAGCGCAAGTCGAAGAAGAGATCGCGGGATCTCGGCCCCTTTTTAGGGAAATTTTTGGGATTAGGGTTTATGTAACGGGTATGGGATGTCGGCCCATGGGTTTACCCATGTTTAGGCCCATTTTGTAATGTATAAATAGAAATCTAGGCAATGTATGTAGGGGGGCAAGTGAAGGCCAATGTGCTAAGTGCGAATAGTTGTGGATGATTTGTGCATACTATGTGTTAAGACTTACAAAGATAAGTGAAAGTGATTGTAAGAGGCCTGTGTATAGACTATGTAAGAAGGCTTTGTGCTGTAACCTAACTCAGGGAAGGAGGATCTGGCGAGGTGCGTAGATCTCCTGTCCTATGCAGAGTAGGGTTTTTGGGCTCTGTGCTTGTAGAAGATTAACAAAATATAATAAAGAAGAGAAGAGTTGGTGGATGTAGCCCCACACTGGGGTGAACCATGTATATCCTGTGTTATGGTTTCTTTGTGCATTATGGTTGTATGTTAGTGATGTGATTTATGCTTAGTGTCGATATATTTATGTGTGATGCATCTGGTATAATAGCTTAGTTCTTGGTAATGTGAATGAATGTTAGATCTGATCTATCTCTCCATGCTAAGTGCTTGAATGTGTTAGATCTAGTAGAACACTGCGCTTCTTTGTAATTAGGGTTTGGATCTGTGATGTGAATAAGGGTTAAATACTAATGAATGTTAACTGCTAAGTGATTGTTAGAATGGTGTAATCACAGATCTGTGTCCTAGCTAAGGTTACAAACACTGGAGTCCTGCAACCACCCCTGCCCCTACCTCGAGTGAGACTTCATCTGCATTCAGATGTTGCCGAAAGGGTCGATAGTTAGGGTTTTGTTGGTGCATTGTTGAAGCGTTGAACCCTGGGTCTACCCCTGTGCCAACAAATGGTTTCATTGTCGGGACCACTGTGATTGTTGGGAACTGAAGAAAAGAAAGCTCTGTGCGTAGATCTGTTGCTTTAGTGCGCAATATTATACTTGACTTATGAAGCTTTGTGCTGAGAAGAGAAGTCCGATCTGAAGAACATAGGTAATATCTTGAAGCTTTGTGCTCCGAGAAAGGTAAGATAAGTGATTTTTTTTTTTTGAAAGTATGGATCTAGGTATGTTTGATAAATTTTGTCCTAATATGAAAACTAGGGCACAGTTAGAAGAAAGAAGATTTGATATGAATAGATCTGATAGAAATAATGTTTGGACTAACAAATGGATGCAGGATCCTAGAAAGAATTTTTTGCAGGTTAGTTACTGTGATCCCAGTGCGCGGTACATGAAGGGTTGGGGATCATTTAAGAGAAAGAGAGGATTAACCCTTTGTTATAGTTGCAGAAGACCTAGTTGTCTTTGCTGTAAATCTATGGACCATGAAGTTTTGGATTATCCTAGGATGATTTCTAAAGTTGAAAAGATGAATATGAAACAATAAAACTATAAGACATGCCAAGAAACTAAGGATATGATAGAACCCTAGAAATAATCAGAGACTGTATTACTACAGATGAAAGAAACCTTGAATGACCACATAAATATCAACTTATCAGAGGTCTTAAAAGAGAAAGAGTACATAGAAACAAGAATAGGAGACTTCGACATAGACTGTGTCCTGGATGAGGAAACACAAGTGAATATCATGACAGAAAGAACTTGGGAATTTTTGGGAAATCCTGCTATGGTTCCTTCATTAGGAAGAAGAGGATTATTTAGAGGAAAGATGATAAACCTATGTGGAAGACTTACCCAGATGTCTATGAGTGCTCATGGAACTTCAACAGAAGAAGAATTTGAGATCGTTAAGTTTGTTGAGAAGAATGCCCCATTTTCTATCTTGCTAGGAAAAACCTGGATTGAGAAAGATCAGATACGAGGGAAACAAGAAGAGGAGGATCTAGAATAGAAAAAGAAAGAACTATGATATTTCATGGCTAGGAGAATAGCGCACTTACTGGAAGAACAAGAGAACCAATCAAAGCTGATAAGGACCAAAGATATGAATGTCAAAGTTGAAAGGACACAGGAAGACTGGAGACACCTATCTGTACAAGAGATTAGAGCACCTACCCCAGAAAGAGAATAAGTATTACCCTTGAATCCTATGAAAGACCCTCCACAGTGCGAAGTTATCATGCCAAGAGGAGATAAGAACGCTAATGGAAAGAGGAAACCAATGATTCATATCATAGGAAAGAAGTCCAGAAAGCTCAGTAAGAAGAGGGCAAAGTTAGAAAAATTGCAAGAAGTTCCAAAGAATACTTCGCATAAGAAAGGTTTCCAGAACTCTAACTTCGCTGGAATATCAGTACAACACAGAATGACGCTTCACCATGGCAGAGCAATATAACTATTGGAGGCATTATGACCGTTCGATCGATTCTCCCGAACGGTTAGGAAAGCAGTTATGGCCTGAAAGTTTGCCATTGGACCATTGGGACGGCGCCATAACGAATGGAATTGCATTGAATAAGGCTTTGTGACCTGTTGAAAGAACCCGTTACGGTGTTATCTATTTATCCCGTTGAGTGTTTCATCGAGAACACTTTTTCCAATTGTGATTATCTGAGCCCACATACAACTAGTTGATTTCGTGTAGTGATCATTGAGACCTCGCCATCTATTCTGTTACAGTGAGTATTGTTCATCAACTTGAGATATCAGATCTTGAGTGTGCATGCGGACGAAATTAGCACAGCAGAAAAAGTCGTCGAAGAGATTCCAATAGACCTCATGGATGAGAAGGTGATGTCTGCAGGCATCCAAGCCTCATCGACGTGAGGAGTGCAAACCTCCCCATCGACTGCTCGTGGAGCTGGACCATCCCAAGCTGCAACTAAGAAAAGAACCAAGCATCGAGATGACCTAGAAAATGCAAAGGTAATTCCATCCATCCTACCAGACTACATCCCAACCTTGGCTGGTGTGGTGAGTCATGACAGTGTCCCGAGGGACTTTGACTACACAATCATCACTGCGTATCTTCCGAAGGGAATACAAGAAGTCAAACCGCAATTGGAGAGGATTCCAAACTTGAATATCAATGACTATAGACTAGGAGAACGCAAGATCTATGGCATGATCACACCTCACAAATATTTGACTAAGACAAAGGGGAAGAAGTCGAAGATCATCCCCGAGCTGTGGACTATGGACATCACGAGGTCCACTATCTTGAACATGATGAAGATACCACATTTTGGAAGGCACCAGGAGGTTAACACATGCGTTAATATCTTGCTGTCGTGATTCCATGGTGGGTATATATGGTTAGATAGACGCATCACCATTGATCTGACGCTGATCCATAGGATAACCAGATTGAGCCTGCAGGGACCAAACCCGCAATACTTTTATCCAGGGAAGGATGCAGACCACGCCCTGGCACAAAAGATCAAAGACACCTATGACTATGTAGAGAAAGGGATGCGAGGCTACAAGGTATCCTCCATTCAGAATGGCGCAATGCACCTTTATTTCTAGTTGATTGCTGATAAGCTAGTAAGAAAGAACAGACCCATGCAAGTCAGAGGGTTTGTTGTTGAACTCACTGGAAAATGCGTGGAAGGACTCCAGATGAACTGGGCTAGTTACTTAGTCAACCAGTTAGAATTGGATTGTCGCAGAGCTCAGGATCAGGACTATGAGTTCCATTTTAGCTGGTTGCTGATCCTCATTGCATTTACTACTTAGGAGATTCCAGAAGGTGTGACCTTTCCTGACATTGACCCATTCGAGCCACTAGCTGCGAAGTTCACCACACTCTGGTATTCAAGCGATATGGGGAAACAATGGCATTCAAACGCAATATTCCATACCTACTACCGACAACTGAAGAGGGATATTGAGTCTTTCACTCATATGATGCTGAATACCCTGGACAGGTTCAGGCCCCTTATGAAGTTCCACGCAGATAGGCATTTTATTTATATTACTACGCATGCAGAGAAAAGTAAAGAAGAGATTCAGTCTTACTACAAGCTCACAGGGGAGGACCTGGAAGAAATCACTAGGGAATGGCCCGCAGAGTTCCTTATACCAGTCGACCAGGTAGAACTGTCCGATCCCACCTCATTGGAAATCCAGTGGTTACTTGTGAAGAGTATGATGCACCCAGCAGTAGCAGGAAGAAAAATAAGGAAGATGTACAGGAAATACACAGCACATCAAAAGAGACTGCATCAGATTCACCTAGCGGAGGAGGAGACAACAAAGTGGACAAAGAAGAAAAAGAAGGGGAAGAAGGCAAGCAAAAGAAAGGCAAAGTAACACCACCTAGGAACCCCCCTTGGGTTTCCCCAATGAAACCTACATCGCGGAAGAAGTCCAAAGCAAGTAAGCCGAAGCTGCAGACTGTACTCACGGTTGATGAATTTGACTTCATTATCATAGCTGTATACGATGCCTCAGAAGATATTTTGCAGAGAACTGAAGCCAAAGAAGAATCCATGTATGATAGAATTGATACAGAGTTGAGAGGAGTACAACAAGTCCTTCACTCCAGTCGCGCAATGTCCATTGTGCCCCTGCCACTAGAAGAACCAGAGTTGGGAGATGAGCCTACCCAACTCCGCAAAATTGTTGATGTGACCGAAGCTCGCCTTCATCGCATGCAGGAAGAAAACGAACAGGCCTCAATGGCCCTGAAGAAAGCACAAGAGAAAATCATATAGCAACGTCGATTTGCACAGTAGGAGAAGGACAACCTTCAAACCAAGTTTGAAGAAAATAAAGCGCAAATCCAACAGGAGAAACAACAGCTACTCGCAGAGCAGTTCAGAGTTAAAGAAACAATCAATAGATCACTTTGCTCTGTGATAGGCTTGGAGCATATGGAAGAAGACCCTGTAGTAAATCAAGTCATGAAGCTTGCTGAAGCCATTCAACAGCTTCAACAGAGAGTCACAGAACTAGAGCTACAAATAGTGCCAAGCACTCCATAGGAAGTTCGAGACCAGAGAGAAGAAACTGCCTAGAGCATAGTTGAAAGGATGAAAGCATTAGCCACATAATGTAAACATCTAAGCATTCACAGTGCACAGACTTATGAGAACCTTACTGAGGACGATGAACTGAAGACACTGGAGTCATAGCTCTAGGAAGCAAAGCAACAAGCAACAACAGTACAAGCGCAATTGAAATTCCTGTTAGCAGTTGAGAGGATGAAAATATCCAAAGAACAACGCACGACTCAACAACAGGTCCATGCCATACAAGGAAAAGTCATGGAAGTGACTCAGAAGCTCCAACCAGTCCAGGATGCAGCTTGCCTACTTTTTGAGAAGATTGAAGGCTGAGGAGCAGAGCTGGAACAAGTAGTCACTTCAGTAGAACAACGATTAGAGGGACCTATGAATGAGGAAGTTATTCAAGAATTTGCCGAGCATGAGGCCTTGGCGCAACAACAGGTCGAAGCAGCTCGAGCTAAGCTCGAGGCTTTTGAGGCAGAGTTACCCAGACCAGAGTGACTTGGGATGAGTCATAGGTGAGTGTTGGGGGCCTGTTGGCCCTTGACCAAGTTTTTGAGATCCTTGGTCATGTTTGACCTCTTTTGGGACTTCGATAGGCTGGTCGAAGGCATAGCACAAGTCAAAGAAGAGATCGAATGATCTTGGCCTCTTTTTAGGGAATTTTTTGGGATTAGGGTCTATGTAATGGGTATGGGATGTCATCCCATGAGTTTACCCATGTTTAGGCCCATTTTGTAATGTATAAATAAAAAGCTAGGCGATCGAAGTAGGGGGGCAAGTGAAGGCCAATGTTCTAAGTGTGAATAGTTGTGGATGCTTTGTGCATACTATCTATTAATAATTGTAGAGCTAAGTGCAAGTGATTGTAAGAGGCCTATGTATAGACTGCGTAAGAAGGCTTTGTGTTGTGACCTAAATCGAGGAAGGAGGATCTGGCGAGGTGCACAGATCTCCTGTCCTATGCATAGCAGGGTTTTTCATCTCTGTGCTTGTAGAAGATTGACATAAGATAATAAAGAAGAGAAGAGTTGGTGGATGTAGCCCCACACTGGGGTGAACCACATATATCCTGTGTTATGGTTGCTTTGTACATTATGGTTGAATGTTAGTGATGTGATTTATGCTTAGTGTCAATATCTTTATGTGTGATTCATCTGGTATAATAGATTAGTGATTGGTAATGTGAACGAATGTTAGATCTGATCTATCTCTCCATGCTAAGTGATTGAATGTGTTAGACCTAGTAGAACACTACGCTGCTCTGTAATTAGGGTTTGGATCTGCGATGTGAATAAGGGTTAAATATTGATGAATGTTAACTGCCAAGTGCTTGTTAGAGTGGTGTAATCATAGATCCGTGTCCTAGCTAAGGTTGCAGACACTGGAGTCCTACAACCACCCCTGCCTCTACCTCGGGTGAGACTTCATCTGCTTCGCAGGTGTTTCCGAAAGGGCCAGTAGTTATGGTTTTGTTGGTACGATGTTGAAGCATTGAACCCTGGGTTTGTGCTTATGCCAACATATGCCGAGATTACTAAAGGTTTTATGTGTCTCTTGAAAAAAGAGGTCCCATTCTTTTGGAATGAACTGGATCAACACTGTTTCAAAGCATTGAAACATGCTCTAATGTCTGACCCTCTGCTCAGTCCTCTGGATTATGGCAAGGATTTATTGTTCTACTTGGATGTGGCAGAGTCTACTATTGGCATGGTCTTGGTTCAAGAGGATGACGTGCTCAAGGAGAATGTTATCTACTATCTTAGCTGAGGCTTGGTCATACCGGAACTCAACTACACCCATGTTGAGAAACTGGCTTTGGTAGCAATCCATGCTGTCCAAAGATTCCATCATTACATTCTACTTCACAATACCATCATCGTAGCTGTTGTGAACCGTTTTCAATATGTGTTGACACGACGGGTCATCACCGGGAAAATTAATCAATGGATAGTCATCCTTCAATAATTTGACTTGGACTTTGTTTCGATAAAGTCTAAAAAGTCCTTGGTATTTGCTGAGCTAATTTTAGAACTTCCGGTCGAGAGTGGTAACGATTTTCCCGAAGAGTCACTGATCAATGACTATCTTTCCCTTATTTCATCTTCAGACCCTTGGTATGGTGATATACTTGTGTATCTTCATACTTTGAAGTTCCCTACCTCTAATTCTCACGATGAGTGTCATCGGATACACCATCGAGCGTGGAACTATCTTATCATCGATGATACTTTATATCGTTGAGGAATTGATTGCATTCTCCGTCATTGTCTCACTCACGAAGAGACAGAGATTGTGTTGAATGATTGCCACACTGAAGCATGTGGCGGTCACTTGTTTGGGTTGGAAACATCCCAAAACATTCTTCGCACTATATGCTTCTGGCCCTCGTTGATCAAATATTGTGTAGAGGCGGTAAAGAAGTGTCACCCATGCCAGATATTCTCTCCGAAGATGCGTGCACACCCTACTCCCATGTTTCCAGTTGTTGTGGTTGGTCCTTTCACTAAATGGGGGATTGATTTCACTACATGCCACCCAACTTCATCTATGGGGAATTGTTACATCATCATGGTAATAGACTACTTCACTAAGTGGGTCGAGGCCATACCGACATTCAGTAATGATGGAGAAACGACTACGCTTTTCATTTTCAACTAGATTGTAGCTAGGTTCGATATTCCAAAGGAGATTGTCACAGACCATGGTAGTCACTTCCAGAATAAGATGATGACTTAGTTAACATCAAAACTTGGGTTTAAGCAAGAAAACCCCCGGTTTTGACCCCCCATATTAAATAATGTATTGTTACATTGCTGAGAGGCCAGAGAGCCCAAACAATTATAAAAAGGCTAGTGTGCCTAATAAATGTAATGTGTCACCATTATAAATAATAAATACATCGTTGGCTGCTAGACGGACAAGGACTAGAGTTATAGGGGGCTATGATTCCACAAGAGAGGGGGCTTAAGGGGATAAGTGCTTATTTAATTTCTTTAATTACCCATTTTGTGTAATGGGAGGGAAATCAATTACGTGAGCTCTTGGGGGAATGCCAAGAGGTTCTTGAAACCCATGAATTACAAAAAACCATCCCTGGTCTATGGAATGGGTTCCCCAGTTGGCTAATTCTCTCATTCATTTTGGTCATTCGCTCACTCTCATTCCGTCCCCATTCTATTATTGTTGTTGGTCGCCTCACACGTTCATTCACTCGATTTGTTCACCATTATTCCTCTCTCATGGAGTCTCACTCCATTATTTTCTGTCACCCACTCATCTTTCCTCATTTTCGTGTCTTGGCTTGGGAAAGGAAGATGAACTGTTGAAGAACATCCACGAGTTTGTGGGTTGTAGAGATTGCTGGTGTAATCCAGCCAAGATTTGAGGCCTGTATGTATGAGATGCTTATCCTGTGTTCATATTTGGTCACAACTGTGAATCCTGAGAGTCCCAACATGGAGATTCTGGACTAGCTGCACTGGAGCCCTGGAAGGAGAACGACTCCCTGAGGCACTATGTGGTAGAGAATGGTGGAGGTCCATTCTCTTGGGTGGTGCAGGCTGGGTAGAAGAGTGTTGGGTACTTAGATTATTGTGAGTGTTGGAGAATCTTGTGAGAGTGGTTTGGGAATCTAAGTAACACTATGGAACCGTCCTTGTGGATTCATAGCCCTGGATCGGGGGTGAAATTTTTTTTGAGACTTGAAACAACAATTTCTACGATTGGGTGGAACGTCCTTGGTATCCAACTAGTTGGTGTCTTCTTTTATAAAATATAAGAGCTCTATGTTATGGTTTCTTTGCTTGTGTATTTATTTCCACTGTGTATTAAATTATTATACCTAATATTTGTACTTATAATATGCATGCTCGCTAGTTAATGTTGTGCATGTATTTTTTGTTGTAGTATGAATCTTGATCATTGCATGTATGTATTTCATGCTTCTTTATTAATTAACTATTATCAGAGATTCAAAATCAGCTAAGAGGTGTGTTCTTGGTGTGGCATTTCTTGCATGTGGGAGGTTGGGTATGTTACAAATTGATATCAAAGATTCTGGTTCAAACACCGGAATGTTACGGGCCAAAACAAGTGCGAATCAGGAAGATTCGTTGTCACATGTTTTATATATCTGGGTGAATTTGGGGAAAAACAATGGAAACATTCCCCCAAATTCGTGAACGAATCTGAGTTTGAATGATTCCATGATTGTCTAAGAAGTTAATGGATTTGATTTGTGGGTTGCAGAGCCAAATTCAACTTAGAAGGTCAAACAATTTGAGTTTTAATGGCTGTTGTAATGCTGGATAGATTTTGGAAAATCGATGGTTGATATCGTGTTCGATCTTGGATCAATGGTCTCGATTCTTCCTTGAAAATTTTTAAAAATTTGAATGTCTACAAAGTTTGGAGAAATTACCAAATCGACGACTGGGATTGATTTGGTGATTTGAAAAATGAGGAACATCGACAGTTTGTATTCATTTTGATTGTTTGGGAGTTGGAGAAAAACAACGGTCAATATCATCTTGGTCGAGAGATCAACGGACCAGATTCACCTGGGGTTTTGTCAAAAATTCTAAGTGTGGAAGTTCACCAAAAAAAAATCATCGATGGTCGATGGCCGAGGATCACCGAGTTGGATGAAGGGTTAAATATCGATCAAGGAAAATATCCGATCGTCGAGGACCGATGGTCG
>SNQJ01S0138530.1:12729-35035 GCA_010110895.2 Picea sitchensis | reverse complement strand
CATTGGGCAATCCATCTCACCCCTTGAGTGGATTAGCAAAGAATTCTTTCACCATTTTCATTTTCATTTTCAAAGTTGTAAGAAGAGCTTATTTGTGGGGGTCCAAGAGCCCTCCCTTGGAGGAAGAAGGGACTCATAGTCCCTTTTATTCTCAGTGTTTTCTTTCACTAATATCAGCCTTATCATTGGTGACATGGGTCTCATTGTTTCTTTTGTCCTTATGTCCCTATGTTTATTAATTTAGTTGTTGTTTTATTTCTTAGTTGTTATTTTTATATTTCTTTCTCTAACCCTTTTCCTTGCAGCTGTCCTTCTTAGCAAACCCAACTAAGCTTGCAAGCACCTCTATTTTTCTCACTAAGGTGATGAAAGAGGTGAAACAATGGGTAAGTAGTAAAGAAAAATCTGGTTCAATAAATTTAGAAAATGTGTAAAGCTTAGATTGATGATTTATCTCACCGGTAGAAAACCTAGAATTGGTTTGCATGTCATAGATGTCCATTGCATCAGGTGTGAATATGAATTTCTTTTTGGTTCCAGAATGTTTCATCTGATACACAGAGAGAAGATTGACGGAAAGTTTGGGAATGTGCAACACATTCTCGAAGCTTATGTTTGTGAGTTTAATCCTTCCTTTTCTAGTAACCTCAACTAGAGAGTTGTCCCCCATTAGATTGGGAGGAGCTTTGCATGCATACAATGAAGAATAAAATGATTTTGTGGCATCTGAATCCTCTGAATCAGAACTCTCATATGAATCAGATTCAACATGTGCATGCTCATCATCTCTGACAGGTGGAAGAATAAATGTGTATGCATGTGGTTGTTGAGGTACATGTGAGACACTTTTCTAGAATTGGACACTACGCTCAATGATGAGTCGGTCCGAGGAAATATAAATGAGTCTGTATCCCTTCACACCGTCGGGGTATCCAAAAAAAAATGCACTCTGTGCTCTGTAGATCAAGTGCCTTCCTCTTTTCAGAGGGAATTCGAGCCCATGCACATGAACTAAAAATACGAAAGTGGGTCACTTCCAGTTTGAGGCCGCTCAAAGCCTCGTAGGGGGTCTTATCCTTGATAGATCTATGGGGAAATATGTTTTGGATGTAGGTTTTACAATTAATTTCTTTGACCCATAATATTCATGGATTCGAAGTGACTTTGCATGTAGCATGGAAGATGCCATCTCTTTTAGAGATCTATTTTTCAGCGCAACAACTTCGTTTTGTTGCAGAGTATAGGGAACTGTGTGTTGAAACTGAATCCCTGCCTCATGAAAAAGATTATGTATCTCATGGCTGACATACTCTCCCCCGTTATCAGTTTGGAGGATTTTGATTTTATTTCTTGACTGTGTCTAAACCAGGGCTTTGAAATCTTTGAGGTGTTGAAAGACCTTTGATTTTTTCCTGAGGAAAAAAATCCATGTGAAGCATGAGAAATCATCTACAAAAATGAGCACGTACCTTGCTTTCCTGATTGATGGATGCAGAAAAGGTCCCTTGAGGTCACTATGGATCATATCTAAAGGAGAGGAAGCTATCTGAGTCTTTCCTTTGCCGAATTTCTCTTGAGGGTGTTTTCCAAGAATATGTCCCTCACAAATTCCTTTGGAGAAGTGAATGTCGGGTATACCATCAACCATTCCTGCTTGTTAAGTTGTTTCATATATCTGAAATTTAAATGCTCGAACCTTTCGTGACATATCCTACTACTTTCATCAACATGGGTAAGCAGTAAAGCAAAATATGGTTCAATAAATTCAGAAAATGTGTAAAGCCTAGATTGATGATTTACCTCACCAATAGCAAACCTAGAATTGGCAAGCTATGTATTCCACAGGGTGAAAGAGTCATCATTATAAGGGAAGCACATTCTTCTCTTATTGTTGGCCACTTTGGTGTAGGCAAGACGATGGCTAATTTGCAAAGGTATTTCTATTGGCCTAAAATGAATGAAAGTGTTTCAAGATATGTAAGAGTTGTTCTTTATGTTCTACAAGTAACCCTAGCAATAGAAAGTTGGGATTGTATACTCCACTTCCAATTCCTTCTCGTCCTTGGGAAAGCATTTCCATGGACTTTGTAGGAGGATTACTTATGTCAAAAAGGAATCATGATTATCTTTATGTTGTGGTTGATCGTTTCAGAAAAATGTGTAATTTGATGCCTTGTAGGAAGCAGGTTACAGCTGAACAAACAACACAAATGTTCTTTCAACATGTATGGGTACATTTTGGGTTGCGTAAATCCATTATTTTTTATCAAGATTCTCGATTTATTGGGAACTTTTGGTCAATCTTATGGGCACTCATGGACACCAAGTTGAAAAAGAGCACAACATTTCATCCACAAACGGATGGTCAAACAAAAGTGGTGAATAGAACAGTAGTACATCTTGTTCATGGTTATTGTATCAAACACCCTAAGCTTTGGGATGAGCACCTACACTACATTTAACATGCTTATAACCAGGCTAAGCATTCATCGATTCAAACATCTCCATTTGAGGCATATTTTGGTTATTTGCCAAAATATCCTTTAGATTTCATCTTTGGGAAGGATATTGTTATTGATGGTCATTATGACATTGATAGAGCAAATAAGTTCATTGAAAAAATTCAATTGGTGCATCAAATGGTACAAGAAAAATTGGAAAAGATCCAAGCCAAGTACAAGACAAGACATGACAAGCATCGTGTTGATCATAGTTTCCAAGTTGGATATGAAGTTTGGATTTACATTAGCAAACGGAGGCTTAAAGGAGAAGGTAAAACCATTAAACCAATTAGATATGGACCTTTTAAGATTCTTTAAAAGATTGGTCACAATGCCTTCCATTTGGATTTGCCTCCTTATATGCAAATGTATGCAGTTGTTAATGTTGAAAATTTGAGATTGTATGAGCTTCTTTTGATTGATGATCAAGGAGATCATGTTCAAATTCCTTCCATAGATGACTTCTTGCTAGAATATATTTCAGAATTGCATGAGGATACAATCCTTGACAGAAAGATGAGAACTTCAAAACAAGAGAATGTGGAGTACCTTCGTGTAGGTCTCAAAGGCACAAATCCAAGCAAAGTTAAATGGATTGAGGTTGGAAGGGTGAGGAAACTATACCCTCATCTTTAGATTGACTGAAAATAGTATTTTGGAGGTCCAAAAGATTCCCAATGGGGAGGAGTGTGATCCAGGGGATAAAAAAATGCTCAAAAATCCAAGTTCTCAAAATTACTCAAATATATATTCATTGCGTAGATCTCGTTCTCATGATCCCAACGCAACTTGAGCGGGCTCAAACGAAGTTCGTATGAGAGAGATATCACATTCTGTCTATTTTCCCAAATAAGTAATTTTTTTTTTATTGTGTAGTTTGTATAAGCCACGTGGCAGCTTACCATACGACCATACCGCCGATGTGGATTGTACATGCGGCAGAGTGTGATGACATGGCAAGGTGATTTGGCAGGTTGACATGGACCAATCCACTATCAACATGTGGCATGTTTCGAGGGAAAATGAAAGGGTGCCACATGGCCCAACCAGGGGCCGCCACATGGAACCCCCTTGATGTGGTTTAAAAGTTTGTTTGGGGTCCACGGGGGTTGAAACTGGGACCTCCGACAGGGAAATTTCTTCGTACAGGTTGAGCCACCAACCCACCCACACACGAGTCTTAACCTCTATAGCATTCAACTTATATTTAAGTTTGAACAATGGTTCATTATGACGGAAAAAGGGTTGGGGCTTAGCCCCAACCCTCGGTCATGATAATCCATACACTTTACCATACTACTAGAGCATGGGGAACCAACAGTCAAGCTGACAGGTGTAGGAATTAGGTCGATACTCAGCCACATGGGGCCACACAACCATAACCTTCGTCGGGTAAGGCGCTAATCCTCCCTAATGGTGTGACATTTTCACCCAATTTTCAAAAGGTGCGTAGTGCTGGGTTTTGGCACAGAAAAAAAACAGAGGCCAAGTCAGCCACACAGTGGGTGCGTTTTGGCAAGAAGAGACAACACGTTATTGGGGAAAATTTCCAGGAAGTGTACTTTCTTCAATTTTTTTCCAAACCAGGTGCAGGAAGAGCCCAACTAGGGGTTTTTGGACATTCTGAAGCCATTGGAGCCATCTATTTTTCATTTTGAGTATTGTAAAGAACTGATTTTAACACTTTGAGCATATAATGAAAATGATCCAACATTAATATCATGTTTGTATGAGAGAGGGTGAAAGAGTTAACATTATAAGGGAAGCACATTCTTCTCTTATTGTTGGCCACTTTTCTCCACAATATGTTGGAATCCATGTGGTGTGATGCTCCTGAATCTACAATCGAAGCATCGAGAGAAGAGTTTATGGCAATCAAAGCATGGATAGAATTTCCTTTCTTGGGATTCTGATATTCTGGCTTCTTCTTCTTGGCACCCTCAGGGATGCGATCTCCAAGGTTGTTTTTCTAAAGTATTTGGGTCATTAGATCTATCTATTTTTGCATACATGTTGATTCTAGATGGAATCCTTTATGGAAGTATGTGCATTTCTCCCCTTTTCTTCCCTTTCCACCTTGGGATTTGGAGGCATCGTTGAAGGGTTTTGAGTACCCTTATTCGGATTTGAATGAGCTTTCCTTTTGTCTTTATATTTAGATTTTTGATATTGATGGACACTTCCATATTTCACAGTAAGTGCATGCACCTTTGGGCCTTTGATTTTTCCCATGTTGATGAGCTTGGTATGCTCTTGTGTTAGATATTTGATAAATTCCTCAAGAGAAGGCATCTCCCAGGTGGATCCAAAGGAAATTTGACTGAATGGAATGTGGATACAAACACTAAGAATTCAGGATCAAGTTTGGAGAGAATGGTGAGAACCATTTTTTTTTCTTCCTTAGATTTATCAACCCCACAAGCCTTGAGTTGCGACAACAAATCCTTATATTTTGTAAAGAAATCTTGGAGATTGTTGAAGCTTTTTGGATCCAATGTGAGCAATTCCACCTCGAGCATGTGTCCCCTCATCTCATAATATTTTCCAAATATCCCTTAGATGATGGTCTAGGATTCATTGGGGGTTTTACAGAAAGATATGTGAAAGAGGAGATCAAGAGAAATGAGACTACAAATTGCTCTGAATGCTTCATCCATTCGATTTAGATACTTGGATTTTTATATGGATGATGTTGGTTCTGTCTATGTGTTCATGTTTAACTTGTACAATCCTCTACTTTGAAGATGCATGATCATCTTCTCCTTCCATGCAAATAAGTTTTTAGGTGTAAGAAGGAATTCTTTTGGGAATTCCATTTTTCCGTTGTCTTCCATCTTCGATACTTGCAAAAATAATTTTGTGTGTATTTTCCCTAACATTCTGTTAGCTCTGATACCATGTGAATGTGTTGAAATTTCACAGAATATATCTAGATTGGAATTGACATACACATTTGTAGAGAAAATAGAATAAAAGAGAAACAAGTGAGAAAGAATGAAAGAATTTTCATTAACCAAATGAATGAATGATAATTTACACATGATATACTCTGTATAACTCAACCAATGCACACTGGAGGAGAAGCCAATGTGCCATAGTGGTGGTCTAGAGTGATCTGGACACACACCAATAGTTATAGGAGTAAATTTCCACCTAGTCTAGTCTCTTGAGAAGTTACAGGAGTGAACTGCCACCTAGCTGAGTTAACTAGTCTATCAGTCTTTAATTAACTGACTGAAATAGAGTGAAGTGAGGAGGAGATTAGGGAATCATGGGAAATGCACTAGTCTAGTGATGATCCCAAAGACAATTTGCATTATCTGGCGATGATCTCAATGATGCATGGTGATAATCTCAATGTAGCATCTAGACTCCACTCAACTGATCAAACTAAAGTGAAAACTGAATAGAATATTCTCCCTAGAGGAATATTATTCCTAAAATATAGAAGATTGAATAATGACTAATAAACATAAGAAAAACCTTAGGAAAAACAAATCTTAGGTGTGTGTGAAGTAACTCCAACAGAGTGTGCCTAGAGTGCTTCCTCAAATCCCTTCTGGAACAAAAAGGTGAAACCGACAAAATTTGAATTAACGCCTCTAGTGTACACCATAGACTTTCCTACAATGTACTCTGGTGCATACTGGGGGGATTCTTGTTAATACATCTAGTTCTCACCGAAGGGATTTATGCCATCATCTCTGGTAAAATTTTGAAATCCCCAAGTGACTTTGAACCATGTGCCTTGTCTATTAAGGGGGGTACCCCCGCCTATACTTTTCATTGTTTACTCATCAACGAGAGCAAAGGGATAGTGACAAGCCATGGTTTTGATGAGATCTTACAATTACGATAATTCCCATCCTCAACCTCGCACTCGACATCCACATGGCACCCCTTCTCGAGGTAT
Organism: Picea sitchensis; assembly: GCA_010110895.2. Taxonomy (NCBI): domain Eukaryota; kingdom Viridiplantae; phylum Streptophyta; class Pinopsida; order Pinales; family Pinaceae; genus Picea; species Picea sitchensis. The sequence goes on along the minus strand of SNQJ01S0138530.1, from coordinate 28,621 downwards.
GCCCTAAAAAACACTTCTCGACATTGATTTATATACTTAAGAATTAGGGTTAGGGTTTATTAAGGATATGGTTTGGTGTTTTCCTACCATTCGAGGCCTCCCTTTCTGCCAATTCCCTCCCCCCTTTGGCGGTGGCCTCCCATTGGATTTTGAATATCAAGTATAAGATGGATGGAAAGAAGAACCAACCCTTTACACACAACACGTTTCAGTATTATCTCAAGTATTATCTTCAACATGACACATCTCCATATCATCTCAATGCCAAAAAAATAGAGCATTAAGGCTGAAATATATACAGTATGAGTTGGTTCATGGAATCTTGTTCATAAAAAATTATGATGGATTTCTACTCCAATGTATTGAAAATCAAGATGTTGACAAAGTACTTAAAGAAATGCATGACAAACCGGATGGAGGTCATTTCTCAAAGACAAAACTCCCCACAATATATTGAGAGATGGGTACTATTGGATGATATTTTTTAAGGATGACCATGCCTACTCTCGCAACTGTGATACTTTCCAAAAATCAAATGGAAGAGAGAGCATAACATTTGTTCCACTTCATTCTATTGCTCTTTAAGATCCATTCAAACAATGGGGGATGGACATAATTGGTGAGATCAATCATCACTCATCCAAACACCACAAGTACATTCTAACTAATACTGATTATTTCACATGTTGGAATGAAGCAATACCACTAACCAAAGTGATTGATGAAGTGGTAATGATTTTTCTTGAACAACACATCATAACTAGGTTTGGAGTTCCTAAATCACTTGTGTTTGATAACAAAACATGTTTTTCATTTCTTAAATTGGCTTAGTTTTCTTTAGAAAATGTGATCACCTTAAAATATGCATCCAACTAATACCCTCAGGGAAATGTCATCGTTGAATCTAAAAACAAGAATATTATCCACATTCTAAAACAAAATGTAGTCGACTAACAGATAAATTGGCATACCACACTACCCAATGCGGTTTGGGATGATCATGTCACTCTGAATGTTTCCATAGGGACCTCTTATTATTTCCTTGTCTACAGGAAATAAGTTATTCTTCCTTAAAATATTTATCTTCCTTCCCTCCAACTTACACAACAGTCGCGCGAGAGAGAATGTCTCGTCATCCATAGATGTATCAACACCTTGTTGAATCTATAAGATAACCACACCAAATATAGAACCAAACTCGAAACTCACCAAAAAAAATGTTAAACAATGGTTTGAAAAAAAATATGCTGGCGAGAGGGACTTCCAAGTTCGTGACCTCGTTCTCAAATGGGGCAAGCCACGTGAATATAAAGGTAAACACCCAAAGTTTCAACAGTTGTTGCTAGGCCCTTTTATGATCAAAGAAAAGATTGGCCTCAGAACCTACTACTTGCAGAGTCTCTGAGGGGATGCATAATTCCTCGCTATTAATGGCCAAATCCTGAAACACTACATCATCTATCCCTTTAGGAAACTCCTCCCCTATATATAAATAAAGTTTTTTCTTTTAATCTTGATTTTCTCCTCAGTTTTACTTTACCTCCACATATTTCTTGATTTTGATTTTGTGCTTTGAATTTTGTTTAATTTTTTGTTTTTATTATCTCTTTTGAAAATTATCACCCTCGACATTTCAAATGTTCGATGGCTTGGACCTGAATACATTTTGAAGTGTAACACATCTGGTTTCAAAAATATTGTGAATTTGTGGTTTGGCTTCTCGACATAATTTCATTCATTGTTGTGCAGATATTCAAGTTATACCCAACAATTGAACATAGTTATTGACATACGAGCATTGTACTCTTAAAATTTAATAAGGAAAGAAGTCCAGGGTCATGTCTAAGAACATATTGTGTGTTTTTCTAAAACTAAGGGAAATAGTTTCAGAAAGACATGTGCAGTACTCCAGGACATGTTACTCAGGGAGTTCACTCATATATATCAAGTTGGTAAATCTCATCTTCACATGTGTCATCCCTCATGCGTTTAAAGGAAGACTAGAATCCCCCCATCCACCTCTCTCTGAATATAGGAGAATCAAATTATAAAAGGTAAAGGATTGGGAAAAGGCATTCCAAATCATGTGGGACATGCAAGTATCTCCCCCTGGGATATGGACATTCGTTGGTAGTAGAGAAAGGATTGTGACTCTAGGGGTGACTCTGAGGTGACTTCGTCGGGGCTATGGACACTCACTAGCAGTGGAACAACACTAGAGAAATTCATAAACACCTTGTATTTTCAACATTCCTGAAGTCTCAGTTCATTTTTGTAGTCTTCGTGCCTTCCTGAAGCCAATTCCATTTGAAGAGTTTATATTTTGGTAATTAGTCTGTTATGGGCATGGTCCTAAATTCTTATTAGTATAATACAAACTTTTTCTTGTCAAGATCTTCATTTTGAAACACTATGGTACCTACTCTTTCTCTCTTGTGTCATGCATCGCTTGTGCTTCCATTCTCAAAAGTTGTGTTTATATACCACCCTTTAGAGATTCTTGGCTTCACCTAGTGTGTCACCATTTTTTATGCCCGACATAAAAACCTCCCTTTTTTTGTATTTTTTTATTGTAAATCCTTCTCTCCAAGAAAATGGGACCCCTCTTGTGTTCTATAAGAGCCTATTGAATTGGAAATTTTCCTTAATATTGATATTTGATTATCTTTATTTGAGCATGCCATTTTAATTTTCTTAGTTTGGTTTGGGTTTCTTCTTTGTTCTTGATACTTAGAAAAATATTGAGCATAAATTTTAGGTCACCAGATAAGTTCTTCTCATCCTCTCATGTATGTACCATCCAACTTAATGCTAATTCCTCCGGTTCCACTAGAGGATTTCTTACAAACTCCTTTGGTCAAATCAGAGGCGTTCCCTGAAACTAAACCGACACACTTTGTGTTAACGCTTCTAGTTTACACTGAAGGACTTCCCGTCATCTCCTCTGATGTGCCCAAAGGGGTTCCTCGAAAACCTTCTAGAGAAAAAAGGTGAAATAGAAAAACTTTGAACTAGCACCTAGAGTGTACACCTGAGACTTTCCCACAATGTCCTACAGTGCATACCGAAGGTCTTCCCATCAACACCTTCGATTCTCACTAGAGGGATTTACACCATCGTCTCTGGTAACTTTTTGAACACCCTGGGTGACTTTGAACCACGTTCCTCGCTTATAAAAGGGGGCTTCCTCGCCCATTCTTTTCATTGTTTACTCATCAACGAGAGAAAAGGGAGAGTGGGAAGCCATACTTTTTATTATCTCTTACGAATGTGAGAATTCTCATCCTCAACCTGCCCTCAACGTCCACATGGCACCCCTTCTCTAGGTATGCCCTAAAAAAATCTTCTTGCCATTGATTTATATAGTTAAGAATTAGGATTAGGGTTTATTAAGGATAGTGTTTGGTGTTTTCCTACCAGCCGAGGCCGCCATTCCTTCCAACTCCCTCCCCCTTTTGGCCTCCCCTTCATTGGTTAATATCCTTTGTCACGACGACACTCCAGATCACATATTCTATAGATCAAGCAGAAGATGGATGACAAGAGGAACCAACCCTCTACACAAAACAAGTTCCCTATGTTCCATCTATTGAAAATTAATGTTACACTGATTTCAAGTACTACCTTCAGCATGGCACAACTTTGGACTATCTCAATGCCAAACAAAAGAGAGTGCTAAGGATGAAATCTGCACAATATTAGTTGGTTCATGGTATCTTGTTTAGAAAAAATATGATGGATTTCTACTCTGCTGTCTTGAAAATAAAGATGTTGAAAAAGTCCTTAAATACATGCATGGCGGACTAGCTGGTGGTCATTTCTCAGGAGACACAACTACCCACAAGATATTTATAGCTCGATACTATTGGCCAACATTATGTAAGGATGATCATGCCTACTCTCGTAGCTTTGATACTTTCCGAAAATCAATTGGAAGAGAGAGAATAACAATTGTTCTGCTTCAACATGTTACTTTTGAAGATCCCTTCGAACAATGGGGTCTAGACATAATTGGTGAGATCAATCCTCACTCATACAAACAAAACAGGTACATTATAACTACCACTGATTATTTCACATGCTGGACTGAAGCAAGACCACAAACCAAGGTTAATGATGAAGTGGTATTGAATTTTCTTGAACAACACATCATAACTAGGTTTGGAGTGTCTAACTCTCTTGTGTTTAATAACACAAGATGTTTTTCATTGCTTAAATTGGTTGAGTTTTCTTTAGAAAATGGGATCACCTTAAAATATGCAGCCAACTATTGCGCTTAGGGAAATGGATTTGCTAAATCTACAAATAAGAATTTAATCCACATTCTAAAATGAATTGTAGTCGACCAACAAAGAAATTGGCATAATGTACTACCCAATGCCCTCTAGGTTGATCATGTCACCCATAAGGTTTCCATAGGGACCTCTCCTTAGTTCATTTTCTATGGGAAATAAGATGTTCTTTCTTCAAATATTTGTTTTCCTTCCCTCCAACTTACTCAACAGTAATGATGGAGAGAATGTCTCATCATCCAAAGATATATCGACACCTTGTTGAATCTAGAAGAAAACCGTGCCAAATCTATAACCAAAACTGAAACTCACCAACAGACTGTTAAACATTGGTTTGAAAAAAATTCTGTTGGAGATAACTTAGAAGGAATTTCAAGTTGGTAACCTAGTTCTCAAATGGGAAAAGCCACATGAATACAAAGAAAACACTCAAAGTTTCAACAATTATGGATGGGTCCTTTTGTGATCAAATAAAATATTGGCCTAGGAACCTACCACTTGCAGAATCTCAAAGGGGATGTAGACCTCCTCCTTGTTAACAACCAAATCTTGAAATACTACATCAACTATCCCTTGATGCAACTCCTCCCCTATATATAAATAAATAGTTTTCTTTTCATCTTGACTTTCTGCTCAATTTTACTTTACCTCCACGTATTTCTTTGCTTTTGATTTTGTGCTTTGCATTTTGTTTAATTTTTGGTTTTTATTGTCTCTTTTGAAAATTATCACCCTAGACTTCTCAAATGTTTGATGGCTTGGACTTGAATATATTTTGAAGTGTAATAAATTTGGTGTCAAAAATCTTGTGAATCTTTGATTTGGATTCTAGACATAATTTAATTCTTTGTTGTGCATGGATTCAAGTTAGATCCAATAGAAGAACATATTTATTGGCATGTGAGCATTGTACTCTTAAAATGTAATAAGGAAATACGTCAAAGGTCATTTCTAAGAAAAAAAATCGTGTTTGTTTGAAACTAAAGGGAAGCGGTTTCATAAATACACGTGTAGTACTCCAAGACATGTTCCTCAACGCGTTTGTTCATCTATAATTAAGTTGGAAAATATCACCTTCATAGGTGTCATCCCTCATGCATTTAAAGGAAGATTGGAATCCGCCCATCCACCTCTCTCTGAATATAGGAGAATCAAATTATAAAAGGTAAAGGATTGGGGAAAAGAATTTTAGATCTTGTGTGATATGCAAGTTTCTCCGTTGGGGCTATGGACACTCGCTCGAAGTGGAACAAGCCTCGTGACACTTAGGTGACTTTGTCATGGCTATGGACACTCACTGATATCAAAGCAACACCAGAGAAATTCATAAACAACTTGTATTTTCAGCATTTTTGAAGTCTTTGTTCATTGTTGTACTCCTTGTGCCTTCCTGAAGCCAATTCCATTTGAAGAGGTTATATTTTGGTAATGAGTCTTTTCTGGGCATGGTCTTGAATTTCTTTTTGCATCATAATTTTTTTTTCTTGTCAAGATCTTCATTTTGAAACACTATGGGATCTACTCTTTATCCCTTGGGTCATGCATCACTTATGCTTCCATTCTCAAAATTTGTGTTTAGATACCTCCTTGTAGAGATTCCTGGCTTCACCCACTATGTCACCATTTTTTTTATTTTCAACATAACAACCTCCCTTTTTCTTGTAAATCCTTTTCTCCAAGAAAATGGTACCTCTATTGTCTTCTATAAGAGCATATTGAATTGGAATTTTCCTTAATATTGATCTTTGATTATTTCTCATTAAGCATGCCACTTTAATTTTATTAGTTTGGTTTGGGTTGCATCTTTGTTCTTGATACTTAGACAAATATTGAGAATAAATTTTCGGACACTGGATAAGTTCTTCTCATCCTCTTCGGTATGTACCAACCAACTTAATACTAAATCCTCGAGTTCCACTGAAGGAGTTCTTACAAACTCCTCTAGTCAAATTAGAGGAGTTCCACGAAACTAAACCAACAAACTTTGTGTTAATGCTTCCAATTTACACTGGAGGAATTCCCATCATCTTCTCCGGTGTGCCTGAAGCGCTTCATCAAAACCCTTTCAGAACAAAAAGGTGAAATCGACAAACTTTGAATTAATTCCTTCGATGTACACATGAGACTTTTCCACAATGTCCTCTGATGCATATCATAAAGATTCCCATCAACACCTCTAGTTCTCACTATAAAAGGGGGTGCCACTCCTATAAAAGGGGGTGCCCCTGCCCATTATTTTCATTGTTTACTCATAAATGAGAGCAAAGGGAGAGTGACAAGATACACTTTTGATGAGCTCTTACGATTGCAATAATTCTCATCTTCAACCTACCCTCGGCATCTACGTGGCACCCCTTCTCCATGTATGCCCTAAAAATATATTCTCGAAATTGATTTATATACTTAAGAAATAGGGTTAGGGTTTATTAAGGATAGGGTTTGGTGTTTTCCTACCATCAGAGGCTGCCATTTCTCCCAACTCCATCCCCCCTTTTGCCTTCCTTTCCCTGGTTAATATCCTGTGTCTTGACAACACTCCCAGTCTGCTATCAATTATTGCTAAACCCTTTTCATTTTCGACATAACCCTTTTCATTTTCGACCTACAGTCCCATGAAAAAATTTCCCATGAATTCTAGCGAAGAGCACCATACCTCGAAGCCACCCAACATCATCCTCGAGCCGTAAACAACCCTTGGTTCAACGTACTGACAGAATAATTGTAAGTCTTTATGAGCAGTGTGCACAATGTTTTTCAATTTATCACTTGATGGTTTAAAGCCATTCCAATACCTTCGATTGGATCCCCGAGTGCACGGAAATACTAGCCTCGGCCCTATCCATGATAAGTTTAAGGACCTAAAATATATGTATCAGTCACCCGAGTCTCCAATGCTCAAGCCCCAAAACTCGACTGAAAATCCAATTCCGGGACTTGGCCATATTTTGGTCTACACACTCGTATAACCGACAAACTTAGTACAATCACCTCTGGTTGTTCGAAGATCATTACATCATCTCCTCCAGTCATATTGGAGGACTTGGCGAAATCTCATCCAGTCTTCGTCGGAGGAGCTAATACAATCGACGTCAGTCTTTCCGAAGGACTTAACATAATATTTGTCGGTGTTCCCTGGGGCACTTCACAAGATCGCTTCCAGTTCAACCAGAGAACTTTGGCACCTTCCAATATGGCATCTGGTCCTCTCTGGAATACATAACATTATAATCTCCGATTTTCTGGAGTGCTTAATTCGATTCCCTCAGGTTTCACCGAAGGACTTTATAACAACTCCAGCGGTGTTCATTGGAGCATTTTACACCAACTCCTCTGATACAAATTTCACGACTCCAGAGAAGTTGATACAAATTCCTCCGACCCTCTGGCAATATTACCATGAACCTCTCCAAAATGTGCTCTTGATCACTGGTGCACTTGACAACTTTTCCTTCGGTTCAACCGAAGGACTTACCATGAACTCTTCCAATACACACTGAAGAAGTTCCCATGAACCGCTCCACCTTTAATTCTTCTTCCATAAAGTAAGCTGACATTGAGCTTCACCAACCTACCTAGATTATCCACCAAACTCCTCACCAAAACTTAATTTATCATAATGTCACCAATCATCCCGTCCTCCTAGAATGATGTCACCAACCTACCTAGATTATCCACCAAACTCCTCACCAAAACTTAATTTATCATAATGTCACCAATCATCCCGTCCTCCTAGAATGATGATCTCCCACCCAACATTGATTCAAGTGACTCTTAAGGTACTTGACACATGGGTTAAATAACTGGGATTTTTTTCATGCCAGTCTTTATTGACTATATATTTACACACCTATTCACAATGTGCACAATTAATGATCTTTAACCTTATTTAACCTTAAACCCTAATTTTGACATTTAAGCTATGCATTGAAGATGCTGGCATATTCTTAGTCGTCCTCCAAAATCAATGGGTCAGATTTATTATTCATAACTTTCTTGCATTTATCAAGGCATCCGTTAACATGTTTATTTTTTAACATTTACCTAATCACATTAAAAAATTACTGTAAGGATATGTAAATGCCACATTTAAATGATTAAGTAGGATTAAACCGTGCAACCAAATGTTTCATATTACCACAGACGGATTACGATTACTACATACGTTTTATATTAGGGGCACAGGTTTTCAGCCGATACCTTTCGGCATTCTCAGCCGCGAGTTAGCGGTTGTGCTAGTGTGATATGATCATTCTTATTTTCTCTTATGGTTGGTATTTGATCTAATTTTTACTATGTGATTCAGGTTCAGAAATGCCTCCATGGAATAAGATAACAAGAAAAGCGCCCACCACATAAGCCTCCGGGAGTGGTAGCCAACATGAAGATGAACTTGACACTGCAGAAGCAATTTATGATGAAACAATGGGAATCGTAGAAAAGGGAGGAGACTCACTCAAATTGGGTGATGTCTTCCAAATGTTTAAAAAGAAAAAAAATCCTCATCTGAAATGTTGAAGACCAAGATGAACTTAAAGTTTTCAGAAATATCAAGAAATCAGGGATACACAGAGAAGCAGCCCACGTTGTAATATTTCCCTATGCAAATTCCATTTCTTGTATTCTCAAGGATTTATAATTGGAGAACAGGTACATATGAAACGCTAGGGAAGATCCCGTATCTTCGTTCCAACCTGCAGATCTAGATTAATGTTACAATATAGAGAAAGGAACCCAAAATTTAGATGACGAACTTCTTGGTGGATTCAAGCACACAGCAAAATACTTGTTCCACATATGGTACAAAAAAAATAAGCCATTAAAAAACAGACCGAATGGTGGCTACCTCACCACTACATTAAGGAATCCATATCGGTACATCGTGGCCATGCTCTGTAGATTGTATGGAGAGCCATATGCTTCCAAATTTCCTATGTCATAGATGCCCCTAATTTACTATTGTGTAGACGAAGGGTCATCATTCAACTGAATTGTCATATTGTCATCATTGTTTACTCATCGACGAGAGCAAAGGGAGAGTGAAAAGACACACTTTAGATGATCTCTTATGATTGCAAGAATTATTATCCTCAACTTGCCCTCAACATCCACGTGGCACCCCTTCTCCAAGTATGCCCTAAAAAAATCTTCTCGACATTGATTTATATACTTAATAAATAGGGTTAGGGTTTATTAAGGATAAAGTTTGGTGTTTTCCTACTAGTCGAGGCCGCCATTTCTTCTAACTCCCTCCCCCCTTTTTCCTCCCCTTCGCTAGTTAATATCCTTTGTCCTGACAAGACTCCCACTTTGCTATCAATTACTGCTAAAACCTTTTCATTTTCCACCTACAGTCCCATAAAAAAAATTCCCATGGCTTCTGGTGAAGAGTGCCATACCTCGAAGTTGCCTAACATCATCCTTGAGTTGTGAACAATCCTTGGTTCAACGTACTTAGGGAAGAATTATGAGTCTTTATGCATAGTGTGTACAATGTTTTTCAAGTTATCGCTTGCTAGTTTAAATTCATTCCAACATCATCAATTGGATCCACGAATGCATGGAAATCCTATCCTCGACCCTATCCATGATAAGTTTCAGGACCTAAAATATTTGTATCAGTCACCCGAGTCTCCAATTCTCAAGCCCCAAAACTTGACTGAAAACCCAATTTTAAGACTTGGCCATATTTTGGTCTGCACACTTGTATAACCAACGAACTTAGTACAATCACCTCTGGTTGTACGAAGATCATTACATCATCTCCTCCAGTATTACTAGAGGACTTGGTGAAATATCATCTGGTCTTCGTCGGAGGAGCTAATACAATCGACCTCGGTCTTTCCGAATGAATTAACATAATATTCGTGGTGTTCCTTAGGGCACTTCACAAGATCACTTCCATTTCAACAAGAGAAATTTGCATAAATTCCACCAATTTTTATTGAAGAACTTTCCAAGATGGCCTCTGGTCCTCTCTGGAAGACTTAACATTATCATCGCCAGTTCACTAGAGCACTTAATGTGATTCCTTCAGGTTTCATCGGAGGAATTTATAACAACTCCAACGGTCTTCATTGAATCATTTTACGCCAACTCCTCTGATACAAATTTCACAACTTCAGATAAGTTGACACAAACTCCTTTGAACCTCTAGAAATATTTCCATGAACCTCTCTAGAATTTGCTCTTGATCACTGGTGCTATTGACAACATTTCCTCTAGTTCAACCAGAGGATTTACCATGAACTATTCCAATACACACCCAAGAAGTTCCCATGAACTGCTCCACCTTTAATTCTTCTTCCATAAACTAAGATAACATTGAGCTTCACCAACTTGCCTGGATTCTCCACCCAACTCCTCACCAAAATTTGATTCTCATAATGTCGCCAATCATCCTGTACTCCTCAGACGATGATCTCCCACCCATCATTGATTCAAGTGACTCTTTCGGTACTTGACACATGGGTTAAATAAGAAGATTTGTTTTTCATGCTTATCTTTTATGGATTACATATTTTTATCTAATCATGCTTATTTTCTCTCCTAGTTTGTATTTGAGCTAATTTCAAATATGTGTTCTAGGTTCAGAAATGTCTCCATGGAAGAAGATAACAAGAAAAATATCCACCACTCAAGCCCCCAGGAGTGGTAGCTAACATGAAGATGAAACTGACACTGCAGAATCAATTTATGATGCCACAGTGAGAATCTTAGAAAAGGGAGGAGACTCACTCAAATGGGGCGATGTCTTCCAAATGTTTAAAAAGAAAAAAATCCTCATCAATGTTGAAGACCAAGATGAACTTAAAGTTTTTCAGGAATATCAAGAAATAAAAAATACATAGAGTAGCAGCCCGTGTTGTGGTATTTCCCTATGCATATGTCATTTCTCGTATTCTCAAGGATGTATACTTGGAGAACATGTACATATGCAACGATAGGGAAGAGCCCATATCTTCGTTCCAACCCGTAGATATAGAAAAATGTTACCATATAGAGAAAGGAACCTGGAATTTAGATGGAAAACTTCTCGGTGGTTTCAAGCACATGACAAAAGACTTGTTCCACATTTGGTACAAACCAGATAATCCATTCAAACACATATCTACTGGTGGGTACCCCACTACTACATTAAGGAATCCATATCAATAAATCATGGCCATTCTCTGTATATTGTATGGAGAGTCAGACGCTTCCAAATATCCTCTATCATATATGCCCCTAATTTACTACTGTGCAAACGTATGGTTGTCATTCAACTGAATTAACATATTGTCAACAAACTTAACAGAGTCTGTTGTAGCCGTCAAGGAAGCCACCCTTGGAACATTCCCAGATTTTCACATGTTCTCATGCCTTTTGGATATCATGTGCATGGCACACTAATATCCTAATATGGGATGGGCTTCACAACCAACAGACCCAACCATCCACATCTACTGCAAAGTGATATTGAAGTAGAAGTATAGGATGGAGTACCACAGGATATGTGACCATTTCTTGGCCCCATTATACAAATTCAATTTTTGCATGCCAGCTCTGAGCTTGACTGACAAGGCATTATCAGTAATAAAAAGGATAAGAGACTAGTGCTTAATGGAGCATGACACATACATCAAAATATATGGAGCCACCAAAGATCCACATCTTCTCCCCAAATTTGTCCCATACAAATTGATTCTCCAGGAAGTGGCTTACCAAATAATGATTAATGGAGTTGGGGCATTGCTTGATCGAGATAAGAAAGCTATATTCCCCCCACTCCCATTATAGATCAACTCCTACTCATTCTCGACCATAGAGGAAGCTCAGGAGGAAGTGGATACATTACTATCGTATCACTTTGGAGAAGAGCGATTCAGAAAGCATGACCCAACGAAAGTGGTCAAGGAGAACTGTAATAAGAACGATGTCCCATGGGAATACACTTTGGCCACATGGGAGGAAGAGGAAGTCGATTGTAGGGCCAAGACATATGACAAGATCATTTTCAAGAGACAACGAAATCCCTTAGGGAGGACCATAGATTAATAAAGAGCACACGAGGAGGCTCCAAAGAAAGAAGAAGAATATGCCACAACAAAGGCATCTGTTGCAACTACATCCCCCCACTCCATATCAATGGAAGAAGAAGTACTTGTGGCAGAAAAGAAAAGGAGGAAGAAAGAAAAGACCCAGAAGAAGAAGGAATACGTCGTAGAAAATAAAATGAAAACCGGTGAATCCAAAGCTAAAGAATTTTTTTATGCAGCAATAACAACAACAACTAAAGAAGAAGCAAAAGAAAAGGCAACTGCTAAGAAATAATCTCAACAAAAGGAATCAACCGAAAGAGCTATAGCAGGTGCAACAGTAGTAGCAGAAGTGACACATAAAGTAGAAAATGAGGCTGCAGACAAGGTTGCTAAGGAGGAACATTGCAAGAAAGATGAAGAAGATCATAATAATGATGCAACTCTGATGAACATCAATATCTCAAAGATATCAATGGGAGCTACTAACAATCACACTATTTGGAAAGATGGATTTGGGGCTTCACACCACATACAAACTATTCAGGGTGCCCAATATGAAGAAGTTAAAATATGATACAGTCGCGGGTAGGATTGTACAGGAGAAAATAAGGAAAGTTCTTGTCATGGGAGGCAATCCAATACCAGTCCTCACAAAAAGACCGGTAACAGAAAACGTTAGTGAAGATCCAATCTCCATAGCCTCTACTAGCACTGCTTTCACTACAACAACGAAATATAACGTCAAGAACTTATACAGCCAGAATCTAGAGAAGGATGGTCGAATCCGAGAGCTAGAAGAGAAGCTCACGCCGGTGAAGATAAATGAAGGTAGCTTGAAAGAGTTCAAGGACAGTACAAAGAAATTCAGGGAAGAATTAGAGGAATCCATCATAGACATGAATGCCCACCTGCACCTATTTCAACAGAAAAAAACCACTCTTATAGAAAAACATAGCCAAGTTTGGGTCAAGAACACCCAGTTCATCACTATCTAGGAAGGTATAGGTGATATTGACAGATGGATCACCGAGAGCCCAGACGCATGAATCAATATTCCTTGCCCCTCAAGCATAGAAATAAATATTGTTTTTTTTTTTCGTTGGATCGCTACCAGTAAGCTAGGCAGAGATAAGTCAAAGAAACAACTAGCTCAATGGAAATTTGTTCACGACTGCACAAAATAGCACAAGATTTAATATGAAAGTTCCATCTTCCTCCCCTAGAAGGGATTGGAAATATTCTCATAATGGAAAAAATACTCAAGAAGATACAATAGATCACAAGACACATGCGAGAGATTATCAAATCGGCCACCAAGGTGATGATGGACTTGATTTAACAACATCTCATACAACCTACCAAAGTCCACACCATGATCCAGGCATTCATGGCTACCCTAGAAAAAGATATGCATACTCTCAACGACAACATAGCCATGCATGACGTTTCTCTCGAGGAGTTGTCATACTGTAGGATCATATCTTTCTATGATCAATTAGAGATGTGGACGACTTACATTAGGGACAAGAGTCCGTGAATAAGACAAAATAACCATTCAAATTTTCCATTAGTTGTATTACATTTTGTCTTTTCTAACTACCTTGAGCTTTGTCCTCACTCTAAAGACATGTCAATAGCTATTTAGAGAGAAGTTGAACAGTTTTGTAACTAATTCTCGATGAATGCAAGAAGTCATTTTTAACAGTTAATAATAGTTGTATAAATAAAGGAAGAAGCCCATAATTTTGAAGGGGCTCTTCAAGCATTGTATAGACTCAAGAAACTATTTCAGAGATAATATCATGTTAACTAAGATTGAGAAGCCCTCAAGTCCAAATTTGATAGAGAAAACCACTGTTTGTAAATGGTGGCTCGTTGTCAACTAATTTTTAATAGATTGTTTATTGTTTACAATGTGTTGTAAGGATTTAATGTTTCCCATAGACTATTCTTAAAACAATTGTTATTTTTCCAACAATTGTGTTATTCTTTCTCATTTTTAAGTCCTGAGCATATGAGTTTCTAATGTATGCAGTAATATGACTTATAATATTCTGGTTATACATTTGTATGCATGTGTTATATAGTTTTGCATCTTCATAACACCGACTTGATTGGAGTTGAAAAGTTTAGTTTCATTTCATCTCATTTGGTTACAATAGTTTTCTCCTAGCTAGGATATGATAGGTTAGAGTAGACTAGATTTATTTTATGCTTTTAGATAATCTTCATCTACATATTTATTTGCATAACCATCCAACCATTGTAATATCCCTAGGCCGAACCCAATTGTAAATGTAAATGCAAATGTACTTAAGTTGGTGAGATGTTTTGATATTATTTTGTATGCACATTTCATGGCATAGTGCGCGCTTGTACTGCGCAATAAAATGATGAAGTGTGCACATTCTTGGATACCGCATGCAACAACTTGAGTGTGCGCGATTTTGAGGCCAGTGAGACTTTTGTGTATATGTTGTGATTTATAGGTTGGTGAGTCGTTATTGTAATCTAGGATTCTTATGTTTTGATTAGGCCGAAGAGCCTAGATGTTAAAGGCCAGTGCACCTACTTTTATAAATTTCTCAACATTAATATAAAATACATCACTACGCGTAGACCGACCATGATAAAAGAGATGGGGGAATAAACTCCACTGGTTAGGGAAAGGGAGGGGCCTAAAAGTTAAGGAAAAGGGCTAAGCTAGGGAGCTTAAGCCAAAAAGGAATATTATATTAATATTTCTTAAATCATAAAGTATGGATAATTATTTTATCCTAAGTTCTAAAAGTTGGGGACAAGTGGGCCAAAGAAGCTCCCAACATGACAAGTGTCAAGTTGGGGACATGCATACATATAGTTTGGACTTAGTTCATTTTCCTATCTTTTTCCATCATTCACTCCATCATTCAGTCATCCATGAGAATTCACACATCATTGAGCTATCCTTCGTATCTTCATGATTGTACCTGAATCTGTATCCATAGCCATTTTGTGTTGGTGTACCTGATTAGCTTGGGAGTTGGACCGAAGAAACGGGTTGTCAGGCCCGTGAGAAATTCTCTGGGTGAGAGAATTACTGGGAATTGATTTCCTGAAGGTGCTAAATTGCAGCTACAGTTCTTTGATACTTCATGTCTGGCCTGTTGCTGAAGCCTGAAAAGGAAGTGGGGCAGCCAAAGGACTGTTGAGCAGAGAAGGGGCACACTTCCTGGGTGGGACATGCATGTGGGGAATGAGGGACTGTAGGTTGTTAGTTTGAGTTGGCACCTGAGACAAAGTCTTTCCTGTTGTCCATAAGCCTTTAGCTTGGTTAGGAATCCCTTTACCCGGGTGGAGTTTAGTCCCATCTCGAGAGTGACTCACTGTTGAGAGTGATGAACAGTGTGGTATAAGGCTGGGAGGTTTGTGGAAGGTCTGCACGTAGTTGGTAACATTATTACCAAGATAAGTGTTAATTGTGTGATAAATTTACATGCTGCATTATTATTTACATGCTTATTTGTATGGGTTATCATATGTGCAGTTATAACTGTGTTTATTTTTATGGGTTATCATATGTGCAGTTATAATTGTGTTTAT
>SNQJ01S0138529.1:30010-48279 GCA_010110895.2 Picea sitchensis | reverse complement strand
TCAAGATAATGTGAGAAGTTGGACTCTTGTGAAGTGGGGTTAAGTTGATTGGTGAGAAGGAAAAGGAAAGTCATGGTAAATAAAAAAAATTCAAATTAATTACAAAAACAAAATCAGATCATATTAACTATGGATCTATCATGCGTTGAGAGGGATCAAATCCTTTGAAGTATAAACATTTCTTCCAGTTTTTCAATCTAAAAAAGGTTTACAACTTGAGAGATTTGATCCCTCTCAATGAGTGATAGTTGTAGAAGTAAAATGGACTTATGCTAGTTCTTATAATATTCTACACATCGCAAACAATCTTTAGCTTATTGTTGGGGTCACTAGACTTAATATGGATCTACAGTGGTGCCTATAATATTCTAAATATCACAATTAATATTTACCATATTGTTGGACTCACTAGAATTAAGATGGATCTACAATGGTGATTATAATATTCTAAATATCACCCAAAGGGTTTGGATCCAATGGTGGAAAGCGAGGAGTTTTTCACCGGTGGGTAAGGTTCAATTCTCATGAGGGATTTACCTAAAGCCATGGGGGAACCTTGAGGTAGTGGTCGAATGTGTGGTTGTACCCAGAGATACTATATTAAATGGTATCGTGGCCCATGCACACATAAGTGGATCAAATCCCACCCCCATGTCCTTCACATTTCAGGTCCCTGAGGTGTAGGACAACCGGTGATGAAGTGTGTTGTTAACCCACACTGTGTTGAAAAGTCATCAATTCAAAACCTATGGGGATAAAAAATCCAACCATGTTAAGGGTTGGTGTGGCTCATGCCGGGTGTGATGTCTGGGTGATTTTGACAAATTAGATTCCCTTGAGTCATGATTTTTCAAGCCAAAGGTTAATCCCGCTACCAAGAAGATCCGAACAAATTAACAAACAAAAAAAAGATTATAATCTTCTAAATATCGTAGGTCATATTCAACAAATCACTTATAAACTTCCATATATGTTCCACATATATTCTACATATTGGATATAGCACATCAAAATGTATTTATGATTCATTATATATATATATATATATATATATAATTTTGTAACATCCTACTCTAGGGCACACTCAACAAACTTATTCTTTGAGGACACTTGCTCGCAAGTGATCCAGATTATTATACTATTAAACATCGATTTTGATTATGAGGCATTATGGGTTGTTGAAATGTTGTTTTGTTGCCTTGACATAGACTAGTGCTATTGACTTGGTTTTATTGAGTGTGTAGGATTTTGGACCTTGAGGATGTAGAGGGATCGATGGAACCCTTTGGACTCTGGATCAAGTTGGGGAGTGAACTATTAGGGTTTGATTGTTTTATATGTGGTATTAGTGCATCTGGTTAGATGATATGATATGTATATATTTATGACATGATTAGTTGATGATGTAGGATGACGATAGCTTGTCGACCAGACTCACATGTGGAGTAGAGGCATCATGCATGACTACTAGATATGTTGAGGGAGAGGTGTGGACAACAACCCCGCCACAACCTACTAGCACTCCTACCCTGGCTCAAACTGTAGGTTAACGATTACCTAGTTTGAGAAGACCCACGATGCCATGAGGGCCAACTGCAACAGTCACTCATGATGATTCTAAGGGGTGTGCCATAAGGCAGGGGCCTTATTCCTTAGAGGCCCTTAGTCTCCCACCAGATCAGTTGGCGGAGTATTGACTCTAGGGTTTTTTTATGTCTACCAAGTCAGTAAGGAGGTGAGTCGCACCCTTGGATCATGTAGTGCATCTTGAAGGGCACGTTGCACAAGAAAAATGGAAAGAGGCGAGTGGCACCCTTGGAGCACGTAGTGTGTCCTGAAGGGCACATAGTGCAAGAGAAATAGAAAGAGATGAGTGACACCCTTGGAGCACCTAGTGCATCCTGAAGGGCACGTCGTGTCATTATTTAATAAATTGGATAAACCTAGATGGCTTTAGGATGAATAACATGTTAAGGAATATTTAAAACTTTTCCACTAAAAAAATGTCGCCCAGCGTAGGGAAATAAAGTCTAGCTCTAAATTAAACTTGTGATAAATTTTTGATCTATTTATTTAATATATATATATATATATATAATAAATAATAATGATAATATTCATATAAGCTCAAGTAAATATTACAACTTATTATATTTGAACAAAAGCTTCTCTGAGTCGCGAACTAGGGTTTTGCAGTCGCCCGGTGTCACGCGATTTCTTTCCATAGCCCCGTGGGGGCTCATGTTCCGTAAGGAGGGAGGGCCAACGCACACCTCCTATAGCCAAGCTACGACGAATGGGAATGTAGCAAAGGGAATAAAGCGGCCATCCTTTGAGCCGCCATCCGATCTGCATTCAAAACTGATGGAGGAAGGCACATTCAAGGATCGTGAAATGGACATTGACCTAGCAAAAGAGGCTAGTCCTTCTTCTGCGTCAGTTCCTTGGTTACCAGGTAAGTGCATTCCACAAGAACCACAAGCTCCAAATTATTTTATTATCTCACCACGTATATAAGAGAAAAAATAGTACATGAGGGATTATGCCCTAGTTGGAAAATTTTTGGGGCTCTGGCCCGTCGAGCGGGATATGATCAAGTGGATACAATATTGGTGGAGACCAAAAGGTCATTATGAGTTGCAACTGGGCTCCAAGGGGTTTTTTACAATTATATTCCATAACCTTGAGGATCGCAACCGCATCTTTGATGGGGGGCCATATTTCTTCAACTCAACGGGTCTTTTCCTGCGGTTCTGGACTGAGAAGTTCAGCCCGGAGAAGGAGGAATTTGCTCATGCACCTGTATGGACCCGACTATACTCTCTTCCATAGGAGTTTTGGCTAGAAGAGGTCATGGCCAGCATAGGCAACACCATCAGCATCTATGTCAAATCTTATGAAGCAACTAAGCATAGGCGCTATACCTCTTATGCATGAATATGTGTATACCTAAACATTGCTAAGCCACTCCCAGGAACCATCGTACTAGAATATCAAGATGAAGACTTGACTCAAACCATTGACTACGAACACATTCCGTTCCGATGCAGGAAATTCCATGAACATGATCATATTTTCAGGGAATTCCTCCTCAACGTGGATCAGAAAGATGGGCACTCAGAAATTGGCAAAGACAAGGAGGGAAAAGATAAAGATGAATTTGCACAGCCAACAGGGAAAAGGCGACAAGGAGGAAGAAGGAAACCTGCCCAAGTAAGTAAAGATCCTTCTACTAGCAATAAGTTCTCCATATTGCAAGATCAACCGGAAAATAACACCACCACCTCGATCCCAAGCACACCACCCCCGAGCTTGGGTCTTTAAGACCCAAGCCCAGGAGTGGACCTGGAGCACCTTGAGCACGCTTACAGAAAACAAAAACTCTACACCATACCCAAAGACCAACTAAGAAAGGTACACAAGGTCTTTCTCAACTCCTCAGCCAACTCTTCAACCCGATTCAACAAGGCCTTAGGAATCCAGAGCACTCAATCAAAAAACCCAAGTAAAGCTCAGAAAGATGAGAAAAAAAGGGGGCGAAAATCCACTAACAAGCTCATACAGGAAATAGGCAAGTACATGGTGAATTCGGGACAAATCCACTTGATATAGGATAGTTTCCCCCTGCTCCCTAACCCTCTGTCATTATGAAGATCATCTCTTAGAATATCAGAGGCCTCAATGGACATAGCAAGCAGAAAGTGCTACGATATATGATCATGACAGAAAAACCAGACATAGTAATGCTGCAGGAAATAAAATGTTCGTCAGAAGACATTGATAGGCTCATTCCCTTTTGCTGGAGGCAAGGGAGCACAGCCTCAATTGATGTCTTGGGTACCACTGGGGGACTAGCCGTGCTCTGGAACACCAATGAGGTGATACTGGATTTTTTTTTTACCACTAAATGGTCCATCACAACGGACTACAGGTGCATAGGCTCAAACAGGCCTGGACACCTGACTAATGTATACGGTCCAGCCAGCCCAAGGGACAGGAAAGACTTCCTTAGAAGCCTGCATTATACATCTACCCTAACACAGTATAACAAATGGACTATCGGGGGAGATTTCAAAATCATTCGTGGTCTGGAGGAGAAAAAAGGGGGATCAAGACGACTGGAAAGAGATTCTGGTGATTTCAACAACCTCATTGATGGCCTTCACCTCATTGATCTGGACGCCATCAATAGCACCTACACATGGACAAGCAGAAGAACCGGGATACACCAAATTGCATGCAAGTTAGACCGCTTTCACATCTTTGATTCCCTTATGATGGAGGGTACGACAATGGAAGCTACTATTCTGAACCTCTCTGGCTCAGACCATTGGCGCATATAGCTATGGATGGACATCCCGGCCACACCTGGTAAGAAACCTTTTAGGTTTGAACAGTTTTGGCTTGATCATCCGGACTTCCAGGCAAACATCCAGAACTGGTGGAGGGAGGCAGAAGTCCAACGTGGCTCCAAAATGTTCAGATTCCAGCAGAGATTAAAGAACCTCAAATACACTCTCAAGCTTTGGAACAAGAATACCTTTGGCAATATCTTCGATTCTCAAAAGNTGATAATATTCATATAAGCTCAAGTAAATATTACAACTTATTATATTTGAACAAAAGCTTCTCTGAGTCGCGAACTAGGGTTTTGCAGTCGCCCGGTGTCGCGCGGTTTCTTTCCATAGCCCCGTGGGGGCTCATGTCTGGTAAGGAGGGAGGGCCAACGAGCGCCTCCTATAGCCAAGCTACGGAAAATGGGAGTGTAGAAGAGGGAATAAAGCGGCCAGCCTTTGAGCCGCCATCTGAACTGCATTCAAAACTGATGGAGGAAGGCACATTCAAGGAGCGTGAAATGGACATTGACCCAGCAAAAGAGGCTAGTCCTTCTTCTGCGTCAGTTCCTTGGTTACCAAGTAAGTGCATTCCACAAGAACCACAAGCTCCAAAGTATTTTATTATCTCACCACGTATAGAAAAGAAAAAACAGTACATGAGGGATTATGCCCTAGTTGGAAAATTTTTGGGGCTCTGGCCTGCCAAGCGGGATCTGATCAAGTGGATACAATATTGGTGGAGACCAAAAGGTCATTATGAGTTGCAACTGGGCTCCAAGGTATTTTTTACAATTATATTCCATAACCTTGAGGATCGCAACCACATCTTTGATGGGGGGCCATATTTCTTCAACTCAACGGGTCTTTTCTTGCGGTTCTGGACTGAGAAGTTCAGCCCGGAGAAGGAGGAATTTGCTCATGCACCTGTATGGACCCGACTATACTCTCTTCCATAGGATTTTTGGCTAGAAGAGGTCATGGCCAGCATAGGCAACACCATCGACATCTATGTCAAATCTTATGAAGCAACTAAGCATAGGCGCTATACCTCTTATGCATGAATATGTGTATACCTGAACATTGCTAAGCCACTCCTAGGAACCATCGTACTAGAATATCAAGATGAAGACTGGACTCAAACCATTGACTACGAACACATTCTGTTCTGATGCAGGAAATTCCATGAACACGATCATATTTTCAGGGAATTCCCCCTCAACGCAGATCAGAAAGACGGGCACTCAGAAATTGGCAAAGACAAGGAGGGCAAAGATAAATATGAATTTGCACAGCCAGCAGGGAAAAGGCGACAAGGAGGAAGAAGGCAACCTGCCCAAGTAAGTAAAGATCCTTCTACTAGCAATAAGTTCTCCATATTGCAAGATCAACCGGAAAATAACACCACCACCTCGATCCCAAGCGCACCACCCCCGAGCTTGGGTCTTTAAGACCCAAGCCCAGAAGTGGACCTGGAGCACCTTGAGCACGCTTATAGATAGCAAAAGCTCTACACCATACCCAGAGACCAACTAAGAAAGGTACACAAGGTCTTTCTCAACTCCTCAGCCAACTCTTCAGCCCGAGCCAACAAGGCCTTAGAAATTCAGAGCACTCAATCAAAAAACCCAAGTAAAGCTCAGAAAGATGAGAAAAAAAGGGGGCGGAAATCCACTAACAAGCTCATACAGGAAATAGGCAACTACATGGTGAATTTGGGACAAATCCACTTGATATAGGATAGTTTCCCCCTGCTCCCTACCCCCCTGTCATTATGAAGATCATCTCTTAGAATATCAGAGGCCTCAATGGACATAGCAAGAAGAAAGTGCTACGGGATATGATCATGACAGAAAAACCAGACATAGTAATGCTGCAGGAAATAAAATGCTCGTCAGAAGACATTGATAGTCTCATTCCCTTTTGCTGGAGGCAAGGGAGCATGGCCTCAATTGACGCCTTGGGTACCACCGGGGGACTGGCCGTGCTCTGGAACACCAATGAGGTGATACTGGAAATTTTTTTTACCACTAAATGGTCCATCACAGCGAACTACAGGTGCATAGGCTCAAACAGGCCTGGACACCTGACTAATGTATACGGTCCAGCTAGCCAAAGGGACAAGAAAGCCTTCCTCAGAAGCCTGCATTATACATCTACCCTAACACAGTATAACAAATGGACTATCGGGGGAGATTTCAAAATCATTCGTGGTCTGGAGGAGAAAAAAGGGGGATCAAGACGACTGGAAAGAGATTCTGGGGATTTCAACAACCTCATTGATGGCCTTCACCTCATTGATCTGGATGCCATCAATAGCACCTACACATGGACAAACAGAAGAACCGAGATACACCAAATTGCATGCAAGTTAGACCGCTTTCTCATCTCTGATTCCCTTATGATGGAGGGTACGACAATGGAAGCTACTATTCTGAACCTCTCTGGCTCAGACCATTGGCCCATATAGCTATGGATGGACGTCCCGGCCACACCTGGTAAGAAACCTTTTAGGTTTGAACAGTTTTGGCTTGATCATCCGGACTTCCAGGCAAACATCCAGAACTGGTGGAGGGAGGCAGAAGTCTAGCGTGGCTCCAAAATGTTTAGATTCCAGCAGAGATTAAAGAACCTCAAATACACTCTCAAGCTTTGGAACAAGAATACCTTTGGCAATATCTTCGATTCTCAAAAGAAGCTGATGGAACAAATGAGCGATATCCAACATCAAATCAAACTGCATGGGTTAAATAATGAGCTAAAAACCCAGGAAATAAAAATAAACCAACAGCTCGAGGCCAGGAAAAGACAAGAGGAAATATTATGGAATCAGAAATCGCGCGTCCAATGGCTCAAGGAAGGAGAATGTAATACTAAATTTTTTCACAGAACTGTCATCCAGAGGCGACACTCCAATAAGATTACGCATCTTATCTCGGATGAGGGAGAATCCATTCACTCCCATGAGGACATGGAGACAACCTTGATAGACTACTTTCAAAATCTCCTCACAGAACCCCTCCCTGACAGGCATGAGGCCATCAATAAAATTACAAGGAACGTGCCCTCCCTGGTCACTCAAGAACAGAACTCGGTGCTGCTCCGACCTATCACAATTGAGCAAGTGGATGAGGCACTTCAGAACACACCGAAAAGCAAGGCCCCGAGCCCTGATGGCTTCACCAACGATTTCTTCCATCATTGTTGGCCAATGATCAGAACAGAGGTCTGGGAAATTCTGGAAGACTCCAAGGCCACTGGTCAAGTCCTCCAAGCCCTCTATGCTACTTTCCTCACCTTAGTTCCCAAATAATGGAATGCACATCATCCTAAGAAGTTCAGACCTATAGCCTTGTGCAATGTCATCTACAAGCTTCTTACAAAAGTAATTGCCTGAAGACTCAAGCCTATCTTCCCATCAATCATATCCCCAGAACAATCAGGATATGTGGATGGCAGACAGATCTTGTATAGCATCATCTTGGTTCATGAGGTAATCCACTCTCTGCAAAAGACCAAAACTCTAGGTATGCTCCTTAAATTAGACCTCTCTAAAGCCTTTGATAAGATAAGCTGGGACTTTATGCGAGAAATGCTCTTTGCTTTTGGCTTTGATCAGAGCTGGGTGAGCTAGATTTTGAATCTTGCCTCCACGGCCTTCTTTTCACTGCTCATCAATGGTGTCCCCTCTCGACCTTTCTCCCCCTCAAGAGGAATTATACAGGGGGATCCTCTATCCCCCTTCCTTTTCATCATTCTAGCCAAAGGTCTCAACCGCTCGATACATGCCACAGTTGAAAATAACCTTTTGACTGGTCTACCCCTGCACGGTATCTCTCCCCCTATCTCGCACAGCCAGTTCATGGACGATACTCTCCTGATGGGCAGCCCGATGGTCTGAGAGGCCAACTCTATCCTGGAGATTCTTCGTTCCTTCTCAGAAGCCTCGGGCCTGGACTGCAATAAGGAAAAATCCCGAATCTTCTTCTTCAACATGCCCCCTCCTGTTCAACGTCATATCTCTGAGGTCTTAGGTGTTACCCGAAGCTCCCTTCCATCCAAATACCTGGGAATCCCCCTAATTGATAATGCCCTTCGGAACTCCTCCTGGGAGAAACTACTTGCTTCCTTTACCAAATGGATTTCTTCCTAGACCTATAGAGTCTTAAACCTCCCTAGTCATATTACTCTTCTCCGGGCTGTTCTCCAGGCCCTCCTGATTTATCTTTTCTTAGCGTTGGTTGCTCCCAGATTCATCCTTTCAACCATCAAAAATATACAAATAAACTTCATTTGACACGGTCTCAACACAGGGAAGAAGATGGCGCTGGTCAGCTGGGATAAACTTTGCTGCTCAAAGGAACAAGGTGGCCTGGGTCTAAGGGACCCCTTCATCATGAATAAGGTCCTCAATGCTAAAATCTAGTGGCGCTGGTTAAAACATCCCAAGGACCTCTGGGCCAGACTTTGGAGGAATAAATATACCCCAAATGTAGCCGAGAGGAACCTAATTAGATGGAATGGGGACAGCCCGGGCTCCCTAATTTGGACTGTGGCCAAGTAGAACAGACAGCTGGTGACTCGACATGCCTTTTGGGAAATTAGGAATGGGGAAACAACGCTTTTCTGGCGAGACTCTTGGCAGCAATGGTCAGTCCTGGACACTGAGGACTGGGCCAAGACATCTGCCCCCAGGCTATTCGAGCGATCCTAACAACCGTCACTGACTACTGGCAGGACACTAACCAGGAGGACACCTGGAGATGTTGGCACTTGGATAGGGAACGTTTCAATCTGGGGGCACACGTGGACCTGGAACCCTGGCAAAAGGAGATGTCCAAAAGGAAAATACCCAAACTTGAGGGGGACAATATCCTTAGGTGGGGTTACCGACCGCAGGGCACCTTCAGTACGCAGGAAGCCTACCGGGTCAAGACTATAATAGACCCCATCTCGAATATGACCGCCTGGCACAAATTATGGAATCTTAAACACTGGCCAAAAGTCACCCTCTTCCTCTGGCTCGTTCTCCACTCAAGCATTTTGACTTGGGATAATCTAACGAAATGTGGTTTTGTGGGGCCTTCATTTTTCATTCTATGTGGAGAAGCAGAGGAAACTATGAACCATCTCCTCAATACTTGTCCCTATGCTGCCCAAGTCTGGGACCAAGCGATGCTTATCATGCGCACATCAGACCACAATAGGGTCAGTATCTAGGAGACTTTAACGAACTAGAGGGATGGGGCTTTCCAATCCCCCCTTTTAAACCACATTTGGAAACTCATTCCAGGTTTTATCTTGTGGCAGACCTGGAAGGAAAGGAACAAAATAATTTTCAAAGGCCACTCCCTCCCTTGGCAACAGTGTTGGCATTCTTGCCGTAGTAATATCTTAGAGACGATCAACATCTAATGATGGTTTGAGGAAGATCTGAATGGCTCGCCCTCTGAACACCCCATCCTTCAACAATGGGCTCCGCTTCCCTCTCTCCCGACCCCCATAACCTGCTCACCTACACTCTGAAGTCCCTCCTTCTGGTCTCCTCCTCCGGAGGACTACATCAAGCTTAACTTTGACGGAGCCTCAAAGGGAAATCCTGGAGCTGCAGGCTATGGGGTTATCTTCCGCAACCATCTTGGGCACATCCTGATCATAGGTGCAGGATCCCTCGAGCACTCAATGAACAACACAACAGAACTCTGGGGTCTTCTTAAAGGACTGCGCCTAGCCCGAGAAAACATATTCACTAAGCTTATTGTCGAGGGGGACTCACAAATCATCATCAACCTCTTGCGCAAAATGCTAAATGGAGTGCATTCGGAAAGACTGATGCCTAGCTGGAGGCTCTCCCATGGGCTGCATATTATCTCAGATTTATTGCAACCGAATCAATTTATCATCCTGTCCCACATCAGAAGGAAGGCGAATCAAGTGGCGGATGATCTAGCTAATTTAGGCACTACTTGGAGTCCTAATAACAGGGACCCTGATCACCCGGTCCTCCAACGTTGTATTCGCAAGGCTGATTCGGAAGACCATTCCCCGGATGGGGTGATATTGGAATACACATGGCAAGCGGAGGAGGTCGGCACTAGCCCACCAGGCACGAGGCCACGTGATGGGCCCGTGTCGACTGCCGCCACCCCCCTCCAGCATTAAAACTCTCCCCGAGCGACGTAATTGCTCATGTACGTGCCCTACCTCTACTTCGACAACCATAGTATGGATCTGTTGCAGATGCATCGCTCCCATCTCTGGTTGAGGGGCGAAGAATGTCTCCCTTTGCGTTCTTGGGCTGACACGATATTCTTCCTTTGGCTCTTGGCTATCCTCCTCTGTCTCCACACCCTCCACTTCAGGCTGTCGCACCTTGCTTCCTCGAACGGTCCAATGCCCCGCCCGAGAGGGAGGCCGAGGAGGGGATCTCCTTGGAGGCCTCGCAGGCCCTCACTCTCGCCTCATGGTTCGTCTTCTACCTGCTCTTCATCTCCCACATAGCCCGAACCTCTCCCTCCACCCTCCCCGATGGACTCGCAACCACACTCTTTGGCAATTATCCCTTGGACGACGAATGCTCCCCCGCGTCTTTGTACCGCCTCCACCATGTCTTTACCTATCCTGCCACCAGTCGTTGATCTCCCTCGAAGCTCTACAGGAGGACCCCCTCCTCCCCGCAGACCAAGGAATTTTTATCACCAACCTTCCGACTCCGGCACTGGCATGCAGCTCCGAGATAGTTTAGATATTATTTATGGCCTGGTTTTTGAATTATGCCAGGGGGTGGAGGACCTCCACTTTCGGTTGCACTCTACAAATGATAAGTTTGGGACCCTCCTTCAACTCCTTTCCTCCATGAGCGAGGCCTTTCCCGCTCACTCGGATGGAGCGACCTCAGAGGAGATGCCTCGCACAACAACCGAGGAAGGTGATGCCAAGGAAAAGAGCACAAAGAAGCCTGGGTTAGAGCTCACCAATTGCAGGATAGCGAAGGTAGACTCGACAAATCAACATAAGCAAGAGGTGACGACAAAAGTCGAGGGCATGGCGGTCAAAATGAAAGACGAGATGATATGGGATACAAGGCCAACCTACATAGAGGAGGAACCTTGGCCGGGGGACCTCTCTGCCACGGGCCTGGGATACTTTCCAGGTGTTTAAGTTTGTTTTTTTTGTGCAAACTCTATTAGTCTCAGTTAGTATTAATGGAAGAACAGTTCATCCAAACTCTTTTTTTTTTTTAGTTTCAGAACTGCTTAGCGTACTTCCTAAGCTGGCTGGACTGTTTTCCCCTCTGTTGGGGCAGTCCAGTGAAGCTAGTTTGATTATGGATGTAATGTGGCACACCAACCTAATTTTGGCAGGACCTTAATATAAAATACTTCTTACTTAAAAAAAAAATAATAATGATAATCTTCATTAATCCTGAGATAAGAAGGGGGTAAGAAATTAAATTGATTTATAAAAATCTTTTGGGATAAAATTAAAAAAAGGGGAAATAATTGTTTTACTATATTATGCTAATTGAAAATTTATTCATTAAAAAGAAAAAGGGGAAAAGGGTAAGTTTCTGCACATGCCTTTTTGAGTTTAAATAAAAAGGGGAAAGAGGGAAATCTAAAACAATTAGGAAACTAGGAAAAAGCGGGAAACATAAAAATAAGGGGACATACAAAGAAAAAGTAGATAGTCTAACTTAGTAAGGTATCTAGCATTTAAGAACTTTCTAATTTAAACTCAAATAGTAAATTAATAAGGGGGAAAGACATTAAAAATTGTAAGAGGATACAATCTTCCCAAGAAGGAAATCTACAGGAGAAGGTAACCATGCAAGCCATATCTCATCTTCTGACCAAAAACTCTCCTCAGGGTGCAAATTTAAATAGGGGGACACCATTAGTTTGGGTGCCCAAGAAAATGGGGATCCAGACCGAGGTGATCCGAGAGTGGCCAAGAGGTTTTGGCAATATCAGAGTGACCTCTAGGGATTAGTGGGAGAATCCTAGTGCAACCATGGAAAAGGGCACAATCACTTCATTCCCACAAAGAAGAAACTAGTAAGGGCGCAAACCCTAGTTGGTGCACCCTCCCTTCTGCCTCAGAAAACTTGAAGGAAATGATTTACTCCTTGAGAGACTGTCTAGCTAATGAGATAAGATTTCTCTTAGAGGTGGAAGCATGGAAAACAAAGTCACCAGGAGGCAACCATGAAGGAAAGTGCACTGGTTATTCTTTAGAAACCCTAAAAATGAAATTGCCATGAATGTAAAATGTAAACTTAGAGAAAACAAAACAACCAAGACACATAGCTTAATAAGAAAAGGTAAGAATGATTTATTTTAGTCCTAGTTCACCTTATATACCAAGGGAACCATTTATTTTACATATATTTAATTCTTCATCAAATGGTGAATAAGTGTTGCGCCTAGGTGATTGACTTGTGCGCCCTAGGTGGGTGTTCCCTTAAGTGGCCTCCTTGGCCCAATTCCTCCTTGTTTAGATATGGAATCGTCCCAGCATCCATGAGAAGATGTAGAATCTTATTATGCAATATATCAGTTGTGATCCACTTTGCCTGAGCTGGAGTTTGGCCTTGGCGGGATACCATATATGAAGTGTAAGTTTGGTGTCTTATAGAGCGACTTCGAGTGTCTAGTATAGTGTCTTTGGCCAATGGGAGTTGGAAATTATGAATGTTGTCCACTAGATGAGTGATGGTGACTGGTTCTTCGAAGAGGGAAGGATCAAAAAAATTTAAGTGCTTTACTTTAATGACATTGTGGATTCCCAGTTGTAGTGGCAGATCCAACTGATATGCATTTTCTCCAATCTTGTCGAGTATTGTAAATAGACCATATCTGATTCACAGAAGCTTGTGATGGTGGCCTTTGAAGTTCTTCTTATCCAAGTGTAACCAAACTTGATCCCCTGGTTGAAAGGCCATGAAGGTTCTTTGTTTGTCATGGAACTGCTTGGCATGATCTTGGGTTGCTTTGAGTGTTGATGTGACTGCACTATGGCGTTGTGCAATTTGTTGGAGAAATCGTTGAGCTAACAATTGTTCTTGTTTTTTATGGAAGGTACCTTGAGGAGCCCAAGTGAGTGGAAGATCGATTGGAGGTGCTGCTTGGAAGCCCAAGCAGATTTCAAAAGGTGAAAATCCTATAGAAGAATGTGTTTCCTTGTTGTAGATATGTTGGAGAATGTGTAAGTAATTGTTCCATTGTTTGTTGTTCCCAAAGTGAGTTCGGAGAGCATGCACCAAGACTCTATTGGAAACCTATTTTTGGTCATCCATTTGAGGATGGAATGTAGTAGAAAACTTGAGGTGACACCCCAATAGCACCCATATGGTCCTCCAAAATGTACTAAGGAAGCGAGAATCTCTATCTGAGATGATACTGTTTGAGAGGCCAAAATGGGGCCAAACATGACGGAAATAGAGTTTTGTTGTTTACGTTGTTGTAGTATTCTTTGTGCATGGAATAAAAAGTACCATTTTATTGAAGCGGCATACCACTACCGAGATTTCATCATGCTTCTTTTGGGTTGTTGGAAGTCCACTTAGGAATTCCATTGAGATTGAATCCCTAGGCCGAGAAGGAAGCGTCAGTGGTTGATACAACCCATGCTTCTAGTTGGATGGCTTGGATTGTGAGCATAGGGCACAAGATCTGATAAATTTTTCAACTTGAGGTTGCATGGAAGGCCAATGAAAATGATGTTGCAGATGTTGGGTGGTATTTGTGGTCCCGAAGTGGCACCCATAGGCTGAAGCATGCGCTTCCCTGATGAAAAAGAGGAAGTCTTCTAAGTATGGAACACATAGCAAATTCAACTTATATAGCCAACCATCTTGAATAGTGTAGTCTAGGAAGGGGGTCTGATTGATCACTGTGGGGCTTTGCAAAGCTTCCCAAATATCTCGAAAGTCGATGTCAGTAGCATATTGATCTTTCCATGTGTCATAAGTAGCACAACGTACTTCTAGAATGGAAAGACCTAGAGTGGGAGGTCAACTTAGCAAATCAACCATTTTATTAGAAGTGTCTTTCTTGTATCTGATGACTAAGTGAAATTGTTGAATGTAGGAGGCCCATTTAAGGTGCCTTTGTTCTTGAATCTTCGATTGAGAGTTGGTTAAAATTAAAGGGTGGTGGTCGGTATGCAGAATGGTTTCTTTACCCAACAAATAATGCCTCCATTATTTGAGTGCTTACACTAGACTAAAAAATTCCTTGTCATAGTACTA
Source organism: Picea sitchensis (assembly GCA_010110895.2). Classification (NCBI taxonomy): domain Eukaryota; kingdom Viridiplantae; phylum Streptophyta; class Pinopsida; order Pinales; family Pinaceae; genus Picea; species Picea sitchensis. The sequence continues at coordinate 33,693 of SNQJ01S0138529.1, read as the reverse complement.
TAATTTTTCTTTGCCTCGGGCATGGTTTCAGAGTGGTAAGCAATGGGGTGTCCTCCCTATTTAAGTATGAAATCCCTAGCATATTGTGAGGCATCAGACTCAATCTCAAAGGGTTGGGAGAGGTCTGGCATATGTAAAACATGGGATGAGTAGAGGGCATCTTTGAGTTGAGCAAAGTGAGTAGTTTCTTCTTTGGTCTAGATAAATGTAGAAGAAGTATTTGAGAGTTGATGCAAAGGTCAAGAAAGATTTGAAAAAGAGGGAATGAATTTACGATAGAAATTGATGCCACCCAAAAATATTTTCAACTCCTTAGTTGAAGAAGGTAGAGGCCATTGTTTCAATGGTTGGATGCGAGATGGATCTAGTTGAATACCCTTTGAGTTGACCACAAAGCTGAGATAGGGGACCGAAGTCTTACAAAAACATGATTTCTTCTCTTTGACTTGCAACTTGTGTTCTTGGAGAATTTGGAGAACTTGTCAGACATGTTGCATGTGAGTGTCCCATTTCTGACTGAAGATGAGAATTTCATCTAAGTAGATGACCACAAATCGACCCAAATGTGCTCTGAAGATGTCATTGATGAGCCTCATGAAAGTGGTTGGGGAGTTGGTAAGACAGAAAGGCATGAATTTCCATTAATAAAGACCAAATTTGGTCTTGAACATTGTTTTCCAAACATCATCTAGGTTCATTCCAACTTGATGGTAGTCGGTTGTCAAATCCAATTTAGTAAACCACTTAGCTCTTTGGAGGGTGTCGAGTAGTTCCTCAATCCAGGGAAGGGCCTAACGATTTTTTATTGTGGCTTTGTTCTAGGTTCGGTAACCCGTGACAAGGCACATTTCTGAGGTATCTCATTTAGGGATGACAAAGGCGACATAAGCACAGGGAGAAGATGAAGGTTGAATGTGGCCAAAGTTGATGATGTCGGTCAGTTATCTTTCTATTTCCTCTATTTCTATTGGGTCCAACCGGTAAGTAGGGCCATTAGGTAAGGCAAATCCGGGGATGAAATGAATGGAATGGTCAATGTGGCGGGAGGGGGGAAGTCCTTCCGGAGGTCTAAATACCTCTGCGAACTCATGGAGGAGGGGAGTCATAGTTTCAGGAACAGGTTGTGTTGTATTGTTTAGTCTTATTGGGTGCACCAAATAGAGAGAGACACATTGGTTTAAGTGTGCATGTGGGATTTTTTCTTTGGTAGAAGGGGGTTTGGGTTTTGTTATAGTTAAGATATAAGTGTCGCCTTATTTGGTAATTTTTTACTCGTGGGATTTGGCTAGATAGATATCATTTCTTTGGGTTTGGTATCAGATACCGAGCAAAAAATCCACAGAATCCAAGGGGGAGACATCACATAGGACAGTATATTTGAATTGGCCTATGGCGAAAGTGACCAGACAACGCTTCGAAACTAGGAGGCAAGGGCCATCCTTTTGGACCCATATGAGTTGATAGGGTTGTGGATGTGGAGTGGTGACAAGATTAAGGTGGTTGACAAGGGCTTGAGACACCCAAATGTTTTTGGCTTCCATTGTCCATAATTAGTAAAGAGAAGGCATTTTTGATTTGGCAATTATGGGTGAAAAGGGGTTGGGTGGATGCATTYGAATCTTCCTAGKTCATTAGAATCAATGAGGGATCTACTTATGTTGGAATGTCTAGAGGAAATTCTTCTGTATATTCTACTTSAGAAGGCATAGTGAGCTCARTGARTAGAGTTTTGTTGGCTTTTAGATTTTGGAGGATTCGACAATCTGATGAATTGTGTGAAGTAGTTTTGTGAAATGAGCACCAGGGTGTCCTTGTAGTTGTATTGGGTATGGGGTTTTGAGCCCAAGGAGGTGGAAAGAAGGCTGAGGGGTGGGAGATGGATGGTTGAGAGGTGGGGGGGTCAGTGTAAGGGCGAGACTAAGGAATACGACCTCTAGGAGCGACTTTCCTTTCTATAGCCAAAGATCTCTGAAATGTTTTATCTAAAGTTGGATTTTCAAACATCTCTACTTCTCAACGGAATTGAATTAATAAAACAACCACAAATTTTAATATGAGTACCTCTTCTGGATCTGGAACATGAATTAAGAGGCACATCTTGTAGAAGAATTCTATGTAGCCTGGCACTCCTTGTGAAGAGAGTTGTCGAAGTTGGTTCCATTTGATCCATAAGGATTGCACATACCCAGGTGGATATAAGCGATTTCTCAAAACTTCAGAAAGTCGAGCCCAGTTCTTGATGGGTTTCGAAGTAGAGGATTCTGGAGCATCCCCAATCTCTATCACAAATGTGGTCTTCTCTTGCTCTATATCCCACCAATTGTGTGCCAGTCCTTCTAATTGGAAGGTGGAAATCTGGAGTTTTTTTTCCTCGGTAAGGCTTGGACATGTATTGAAATAGGTGGATAGGCTACATATCAAAGAATCCACTATTTCACCATTTTTTTTCCTAACAAACTTGGGTATTTGGATTTGAGTGTCCAACTGGAATGGATCTAGATTGTTTTGTTGTTGCATTCTAAGCAGCTCATTGAGGAAGGAGACAAGATCTTAGACGTGATTTAATGTGTTGGAATCTGAGTCGACTGCTAAAGGATCTTTGCGTCGAGGCGTTGTGAGTCCATCTAAAGAGAAAAGGCACCCCTAGGTTGCAATGCTTAATAGAGGACTCTATTTTGAGAACAAAGGACTCAAAACCCTGAGGCAAGGGAGCTTGAACTGGTCTAGATGGAGATATTTGTATTGTTTTAGATATTTGGAGCTCTTGTGTGTGGAAATGGATATGTGGGTGCCCTTGGGGCTTATGAGATCTGTGGATCTTTTTTCATAAAATGGAAACCCTCGAATGGGCAAACTCTGGATTATTTCGTGAAAACCCCAAAAAACAAATTTAGCTCAATCTTCAAGATCAAAAGCTTTTCCATGGATCTTGAGGCTCTGATACCAATTGATCTGCCCAAGAAGGTGATATATAGGATAAGGTTACCATGCAAGCCATAACTCAGCTTCTGACTAAAAACTCTCTTCAGGGGCGCAAATCAGAACAGGGGCACACCATTAGTTTGGGTGACCAAGCAAATGGGGATACAAACTCAGTCAGAAACCCTAAAAACAAAATTGTTGTGAATGTAAAATGAAAACTGAGAAAAGAAAACAACCAAGACACATAGATTTAGAAGAAAAGGTAAGAATTCTTTATTTTAGTCTTGGTTCACCTTGTATACCAAGGGAACCATTTATTTTACATATATTTAATTCATTATCAAAAGGTGAAGAAGTGTTGCACCTAGGTGATTGACTTGTGTGCCCTAGGTGGGCGGTCCCCTAGGTGGCCTCCTTGGCCCAGGATATGGGGACACCTAGGAGCGATTCTAGGAGTGCATTTAGTTGATTGAGGGAAATAGGGGTAATTAATTAATTAATGAAAATAATTTATGGAGTAATGAAGGGGATGGGTGACACAAGTACAGGGAGGATTTTTATGAATTAAATTATTAAACATTAAATTAAATAAGATTTTGGGAAAGTAAAGAACTTTGAAACTATATATAATGGAGGGAGGAGAAAGATGATGGATCTCCTCTGTTATGTGTAACATTACACTGCAAAAATTTATACTTGACTGACTTAGCTTGTGGGAGTTGGGATACCTAACTCGATGAGGTGTGGTAGCTCAGCCTTGC
>SNQJ01S0138529.1:0-25323 GCA_010110895.2 Picea sitchensis | reverse complement strand
TTTTAATTGTGATGGTATTGGTCATTTTGCTAACAAATTTCCTCATAAGAAAAAAAGAAATGATGAAGGTTACTCAAAAGGAAAACACACATATGTGTTTATATTATGGTAGCTTCGGGAGGTATGAACCTCTATTGTGACCTATGATGAGATTAAAATATTCCATAAGGAAGCAAAGAAGTAAAGGAAACCCTAGACAAGATGTCGGCTTCAGAAATATAATTAATATCAATTAACTAGTACCCAGAAGGAGAAGTCAGCCCCAGTAAGTCTGCCAGAATCACTATAAATACAAGGTGTTGGTCTCTCATTTGAACATCATCTTAACAGTTGTAGAGAGCCAGTTCCGCATAGTGCAGTTGCAGTCTTGTGCGCAAGTTCTGGGCAAGAGTGTTACACCAGTTTCTAGGTGGGACTATCTGATCAACTTTGGTTACTTTTCTTGCCAGGTGCATTAGCCTTGATTGGCTACTGATTTCTACCATTATTCTTCTCTGTCAAGTTCAAGGTGCTCGGAGGGTGGCATCGGCCTATGGTTCGGTAACAAGGGTATTGTCAATGGTAAAATGAGCACAATATTTCATATTCTAATAGGTTATGGGCCCACACCTCCTTCATTCAGTCTAAACGCTGGAAGGAATCTTAGTTGCTAGGATATTGAGCTCATTGAGGAATTGTCACTAGGGTTACTAGTAGGAGAAGCTTCCAAATACATTGTCGCTAGGGTTACTAGCAGAAGTAGTTGTAGAAACCCTAATCTCAAATTCAACACCTTGTGATGGAGCATCTCGCTCAAAAATAAGATATTCAGATACGCCCTAACTCAATGCACATTTTGGCTCTCTCAGAAGATAGAAACGATTAAGTTGAAGTTTTGGATCAAGGCATGACAATTTACCAGTCAACCGAAGACATGAGTGAAACCATCAGTCTTTTACACTACTCAGAACTTACTGGAATAGTTGAATATGACAAGTGGATAATCGATAATGGAGATTCTAGGCACATGATGGGAGATCAAGAAAGACTCTCAAATCTAAATGAGAAGACCTTGTACAAGGTAGATCTTGGAGACAAAAACACCTACCCCGTAGAAGGATTTGGACAAGCCTCCATGAAAATGAAAACATGTAACTATGTTCACTTAAGAAATGTTTTATATGTGCCCGATTTATAAAATAATCTTGTATTGATATATTCCCTAGAAGACAAGGGGAACATAATAGATTTTGTGGATGGAAAGGTGTTATCATGGCATAAAGACTCCAGCATAGAGAATTCTAGGGTTATTGGAAATCATGAAGGAAATATGTATAGACTACTAGAACAAAATGAAGAATCTCTTATACACAATGAAGTCAACCACAATGAGATTTGGCATAGAAGGTATGCTCACATTAACTATCAAGAATTACCCTTTCTCAAAAAGATGTTTGAGGGAATACAAGAGTTGCAGTCTACACATGAAGGAATCTTCAAAGGATGTGCTCTTGGGAAGAATATCAAGAAACCGTTCCCAAGAAGCAACAATAGATCTAAGGAGATTCTAGATCTGATACACTCAGATGTTTGTGGTCAGATGCCAGTAATACCTCTGTGAACTCATGGAGGAGGGGAGTCATATTTTTAGGAACATGGTGCATTGTATTGTTTGGTGTTATTGGGAACACCAAATAGAGAGAGACACATTGGTTTAAGTGCGCATGTGGGATTTGTTCTTTGGTAGAAGGGGGTTTGGGTTTTGTTGTAGTTAATATATAAGTGTGGCCTTATTTGGTAATTTTGTACTGGTGAGATTTGGCTAGATACATATCATTTATTTGGGTTTGGTATTGGATACCGAGCAACAAATCCACACAATCCAAGGGGGAGACATCATAGAGGACAGTATCTTTGAATTTTCCTATGCCAAAAGTGACCAGAAAACACTTGGAAACTAGGAGGTGAGGGCCATCCTTTTGGACCCATCCGAGTTGATAGTGTTGCTGATGTGGAGTGGTGACAAGACTAAGGTGGTTGACAAGGGCTTTAGAAACCCAAATTTTTCTGGCTTCCATTGTCCATAATTAGTAAAGCGAAGGAATTTTTGATTTGGCAGTTATGGGTGAAGAGGGGTTGGGTGGATGCGTTCGAATATTTCTAGGTCATTAGAATTAATGAGGGATATACTTCTATGGGATTGTCTAGAGGAAATTATTCGGTATCTTCTACTTGAGAAGGCACAATGAGCTCAGTGAGTAGATTTTTTTTAGTTTTTAGATTTTTGGAGGATTCAACAATCTGATGAATTGTGTGAAGTAGTTTTGTGGAATGAGCACCAGGGTGTCCTTGTAGTTGTATTGGGTGTGGGGTTTTGAGCCTAAGGAGGTGGAAAGTAGGTTGAGGGGTGGGAGCTGGATGGTTGAGAGGCAGGGGGGTTGGTGTAAGGGAGGGACTGAGGAATACAACCTCTAGGAACGACTTTGCTTTCTATAGCCAAAGATCTCTGAAATGTTTGATCTAAAGTTGGATTTTCAAACAGCTCTACTTCTCGATGGAATTGAATTAATAAAACAACCACAAATTTTAATATGAGTACCTCTTTTGGATCAAGAACATGAAGTAAGAGGTGCATCTTGCAGAAGAATTCTATGTATCCTTGCACTCCTTGTGAAGGTAGTTGTTGAAGTTGGTGCCATTTGATACATAAGGATTGCACATACCCAGGTGGGTAGAATCGATTTCTCAAAGATTTGGAAAGTTGAGCCCAAGTTTTGATGGGTTGCAAAGTAGAGGATTCTGGAGCATCCCCAATATCTATCACAAATGTGGTCGTCTCTTGCTCTATATCCCACCAATTTTGTGCCAGTCCTTCTAATTGCAAGGCGACAATCTAGAGTTTTCTTTCCTCGGTAAGGCTTGGACATGTACTGAAATAGATGGATAGGATACAGATCCAAGAATCCACCATTTCACCATTCATTTTCCCAACAAACTTGGGTAGTTGGATTTGAGTGTCCAACTAGAATGGATCTGGATTGTTTTGTTGTTTCATTCTAAGAAGCTCATTGAGGACGGAGACAATATATTAGACGTGATTTGATGTGTTGGAATCTGAGTTGACTACCAAAGGATCTTTGTGTTGAGGCATTGTGAGGCCATATGAAGAGAAAAATAACCCCTAGGTTGCAATGATGAACAAAGGACTCTATTTTGAGAATAGAGGAGTCAAAACCCTGAGGCAACAAAGCTTGAACTGGTCTAGAGGAAGAGATTTGTATTGTTTTAGATATCTAGAGCTTCTATTTGTGGAAATGGAGATGTGGGAAGCATTGGGGATTATGATATCTATGGATCTCCTTGCATAAAATGGAAACCCTGGAATGGGGAAACTTTGGATTATTTGATCAAAACCCCCAAAAACAAATTCAGCTCAATCTTCAAGATCGAAAGTTTTTCCATGGATGTTAGACATTATTTTCGTCATCCCTATGACTGCTAATGATGTAAACCTATTTGTTGCCTTCAGAGGGGTCAGTGGCCTGAGTTCCTGAAGAGAGAAGGGATAAGGACTTTTCCTGAGAAAAGAAGTTTCATTTTCCCTTGTAAAAACCCTGGAAAAAAGGAAGTTCGCAGGCTGCCTATGTATTAGGGTACGAGAATGCTTGATTCTCATAGGCTGCATCATAGCTAGGGTGAGAACAGTTCACAGGTTGCACTATAATCAAGGTACGAGAATGCTTACACGTGGGAAAAACGAGCATTTTCTTGAATCTTCTAGAAGGAGAAACTTCCATGGTGAGGTGGCATCCGAATGGTTTGGATCTTACTCGCTTTCATGATTTAGTGAGATCATCCTAACCTCCTCACCTTATCCTCTTCAACTTATAAAAGGAGAGGAGTTCTCATGAATAAAGTTAGCTTCGGTTGGTAAGCTTTGTTAGCTTTGGTTCTTGAGCTTTGTTAGCTTTGGTTGGCTTAGAATTATTATCTTGGTTGGAGTGGCTTTGAGATTTGCTTTGTCAAGATAGATTGTGAGTAGCTATCCGATCCATGATCTCAGAATCCTTGGAGCAAGAAGTGTGTGGGGAACAAAGGACAGTTGGAAGGGACCTTATGACATCAAGGCCATGGTTGTAATCTCTCTTTCACATTTAATATGATACAATAATATGATTCTTTCCTATAAAGATTTTTATGTTTTATTGTATGATTCCTTGATCACATACATAGGTTTATATTGAGTTTATGCTATTACTATCACTTTGCTTGGTTGCATCCTTTTGCAGGATCATCATTGTATGAGTGTTGGAACGGAGCTAGGATGGTGATGGTGAGAGGAAGTGACATTTAAATGGTATGTCACCCATCCCTCTTTGGTTAGTAAATTAAATATTTAAAACTTAAGGAAAGCGTGATGTTCTGGTGTGTTTTGTTCTAGATCTAGGTGGATCTAGAGAGATCAATTAGTCTCTGCACCTACCAATTAGTCCGATAACAAAATTGGCGACTCAACTGAGGAATGGATTGTTTCCTAGTTAGTCTAGTTTCCCTTGGTTTGATTTCTTGTTTTCTGGTCTCTGAGTTTGTGGGAGATCCTTCCAGACTCTCTGCATCTAGAATTTCACTTAGATTCCCTGTCCTTTTTCAAAATTTTCTTTGATTACAAACATTCTCGCACTGTACCTGTCTGTGGACTGCGAGAATCATTGATGTTTGCACCCTGTTGTTAAGTTCAGTGCGAACTTCTCACACCCTACCAATGTCTAGCCTGCGAGAATACCTAATTCTCGCACTGTAATATACTTCTAGGCTGTGAACTTGTTTGTAAACTTTTTGGATTGGGTCTTGTCATCTTTTGATGACCTAGTTTTGCTTTTATCAGCTGGATTGAGCTTTTAGAGCCTATATTGATCTGTTTACAGTCTGCTTGACATCCTTTGAGTTGATTTTAGCCACTTTTGTTTTGTCTGGTTTTTAAGGATTAGTCTATTTCTTTGAGTGTATTTCAATTACAAAGCATGTGTTTTCTTTAGAATTGTTTGGGGAAAGATCAGATTTCTTCTGAATAGTTCGCTTTAAAAGAAAACTTTTGGTTTGGGTTTATTTGTTTTAAGAAAATTCATTATTTCTTTTAGTGAAAAATTTTAAACAAAATGTTAATTTCTTGCTTTGTATTAGTTTGAGGGCATCCTTGCATTTGAAGTAGAATTTGATTCGCTGGCATTTTTATCTTTCATTGGTACATTGAGGTTTTCCAATACCTTTTTCTCATTTCTTGGAGATCTTGATATTGATGGTTTAATATATTTTGGGACATCGTTGATGCATATGGGGAATGATAAATGTTTTCTCACTCCTTCTAAGTAGCATAGCTTTCATCGAAATGAAAATATTGCATATTCATATCTTTCCATAATTTTTCGATTAAAAACCATATTGTCCACCACGATTTTCCTCTTGATGCTTGACAATACATAAAATAAGCGTATAAAGAAGCCCGTTCAAATTTTTATCTTTTCGGTATGACCATTGAGAATAGTTGTAGGGGCTTTGGAATAGGTGTGAAGGATAAGTTTCCAAAGTTACCGACAAACATAGAATCTTGGGGTTAGGGGCTTGATTAAATCTGGTTATTACGTCACAGGGAAGCCCTTCTAACCTGGTCGATCCTGAGAGTTAAGCGTGAGGCCCAGGAAGAGTTGCTCTTCTTTTTTGGTCTTTGTGTAGAGGTTGCACGTGTTATGGGGGTCACTCTGAGGTATAGCCACAATTATGAGTGGAATCTCTTCGAGTTGATTTTGGGCTAGATACCGCCCCGCTAGCATGGATCGGACTGTCAGCTGTTTCCCTAGGCATCATTGTAGTGATCGGTAACAGTGGCATTTCTCTCTGGGTTCTTTACATAAGATTGTTGTGTAGGGGCAAAGTCTTCCTTAATTTTGGAATTGACGGTGGCCAACTCACTCGGGCTCCTTGGAATTGCCACGATTATGTGTGGGAGCTTGCACGAGGGTGTAAATCCATTAAAGCGGGAGTCCTCAACGTAACTTTTCCACCCTGGTCCCGCCCCTTCTCGTCTCGTTTGTGCGACGTTGGATTTCATCACCAACTAGTGCATTTATTGTGAAGGTTTTGTTTTTCTTTATTGCTTACTAGATTTTTAGCGTGTGTTGTTTGTTTCATGTAGAGGGACTCTAGATTGGATTTTGTTTTAATGGTGGATTCAGAAATGACTAATGAAGGAACCGCTGCTCCAGGGGAACCTTTTATTTTCCTTCCTATGGAAACATCGGTCCTCTCACATCGCTACTTTGAGCCTTCTAGGTGCTTACTATTGGATTGTCGGTGGGGTTGTTTTCCACTCGGGAGTAATCGAGTCGACAAGTGCCCGATTAAGTAAGCATACCCAAGAACATCAACCTTATGTAGATCCTTCACCATCTTCACTGGTAAGATCTTATTCTCCTTCTTAACAAGGTTGCCTTAGTTCCATATTCTTCATGTGAAAGTTCTAAAGCTGTGTCGGTGTGAATAGAAGAAGAAGGAAGAATAAGAAGAAGAAATTAAGCAAGGATCAAAACCCATTCAACCAACGTCGAACATGTTGGAAAACAATGAGGATTCATGCAATAATCTTTGGGAGTGTTGATGATGTCAAAGATCACCCAAAAACCCATAAGCCAAAGTACCCTTACAAATCCTTCAAGGGTATACTTGATACCTGGTCTATTCAAGTTTATAGAAGCATGGTCTGCATGGCTTGATCGGTAGTCGCTTGATCTGATTAGGAAGAAAAGTATTGTCAAGTTCCCATGTATGTTATATAAAGGGAGTCATCTCACTCCTGCTTTGTCCTCATATGCCGCGAAGCCTCAAAATTTCTAGAAGAAATGACTATTTCACAGCCTCAACTTCCAACTATTTATCGCAATCTTACTCTTGACCCCCCCTATAATTGATCAAATGATTACTCGGGTCCCTTCACCGGTCAATCCAATTAATCATGTCGTCAATCTGGTCACATCTTCAGTTGAAATAGTTGACCACCAAAGTAGTTGTCCCCGATACCATCTTGTAGTCAATCCTACTCTCCCCTTAGGGAGTGAAACTAAAGAGGAGTCGAATTGATCCATCCTCGATGCGATCCCTCTCCGTCGAGAGGTGTCACACAAATTAGTCGATGCAGTAATGCCTTCAATAGAGCCCATTCACCTCCTTGATGGAACCCAAGTGGTCAATTTGAACTCATCATTGGTCGATCCTACTCTCTATTTGAAGAGTAAACCCTGATGTTTCTCATGTTTTTCTTTTTGATACAGACTCTGCCATGTCGGGGAGTATTCCTCCTTCTCTTGTGGAACCTCAAGTAATGAGGCCATCCATTTTGATTGGGGTGTGCTAATTGGACCTCATCTTCCCTCTTACATTTCTTTCAGTTCTGATCTACGTTGTTGAATTGAGATGTTCCTGGATGTTGATAGATGATTGTTAAATACGGTAGTATTTTCCTCTTTGCTTGGCAAGCTTTGGGTTGTCCTCCACTTCTGTCGGTTATGCAGAATCTGTTAGTTTTTAACAAAATAACTAGTCAACATTTAGGGACCTTTCCTCATTTTCCTATAACTTTGAGAGGGAAAATTGTCTTCATTGATGTCATGGTAGTTACAGAACCCTTGTATTTCTCTTTACTCCTTGGCGAGATTATGTCTATTCCATAAAAGCTATTGCGTATCTACTCTTTTTGTGTGATATATTTCCCTCATTGGTGAGGTTATTGTTGTTGATCAACTTTCATTCATTGACCCCGTTTGGATTGCTTCCCTGAATGGTTTTTGTATGCAAACAGTATCACCCCTGTCTCATGTTAATTATGTGGTGTTGTTTCCCATGGATTCAACTTCTAATGAATTAGATCCTAGTAGTTGACATGGTGATCTCTTACGATAGAAGGGTTGTTGGAGCACGATCTCTTTACTCTGATGTGTAGACCCTCGACATGGTGTCCTTCCACGGAGTTTGAACGCTTCCTTCTAGTGAAGACCTCTTGGAAGCCATGACTAGTTTGTCCCTTAGGTGGTGTCTTTCTAGAACATTGTCCTCTTGGAATCTATGATCAAAGAAGAGACCTTGAGGATATTTTATGTCTTTGAGGGCACCTAAGTTAAAAAAATGAAAAAGAGGTATTTGAGCATAGTTTTCTAATTTCAAGCTCTTTAAAAATGAAACCACTTGAGGATAGTTTTTGTCTCTATGGCGAAGCCTCATTAAAAATGAAACAAAGGTTGTGATCATAGTTCTTGTTTTGTGTCAAGTTAAGTTAAAAATGAAATAGTTTTCCCCTCTCTATTTGAGTGAGTCCTTAAAGTCAGTATTTGAGCTTCATTTTCGTTGTTCTCGCTGAGTTGGATGAAATGAAGCTTGAAACAGGCCCCAACACCGACCTCTAGACATCTTGAAGTTGGTAAGCTAGTTTCTTAAATGGGGCTAAGTACCAACTCATCCACGTTTTATCGTTGGGAAGTCTAAGCATAGTTTTCTATTGTTCAAGCATTGTGAAATGAAACCACTTACCTCAAGCATACTTTCCTCCGGTTCAAGCTTGCATAAAAATGAAACCGGTCCAAGCATAGTTTTTTTTTTTTTTTTTTTAAAATCTTGTGTAAAAATGAAAACAATCGAGAGCTTAGTCTTTGTTCTTTATCATGCTCGTACATACATGAGAATAAGTTACCAAGCAGTCTTTGTTCTTTCTCATGCTCGTAAATCAATGAAGAATGTAGAGGTATACTTTTATCACTTTTTAGGGCTTGTGAGGTTGCCAACATGAAAAGTGAACCCCTTGGAGTCTCCTTTAAAGCTCTTTTCGGACTCTCTAAATATGAAAAGATTGTCGAGAAAATCTTGTTATTTTTCATGCTCGTTAAAGTATTTGGAGAAAAAAATTGTTGAGTGATAGTTGATCTCTTTTTCGGTCTCATCAAGACTAACTTACGAAAGGCAGAGAATTTCCTTTAAGTGTTTTGAGACTCTCTAAACATGAAAAGGCAATGAGTTTTCTTTCTTTGGACTCATAAAACAAACATTGAAAAGCCATATGGGACAAACCACTCCTTCCTAGAGGGTTCGTTAAACATGCTACGAGGGACTCATCACGAAGGATGAGCTTAAATTGACAAGCATATGTTATTCTCCTCAATCTTGCGTAAAAGTAAAGGAATTTTCGCCAAAAATGAATTGGGGAAAAGTGGGGAAAGAATTGTGTCTAAACCCGTATTCCATGAAAGAGTCACTTTTTGAACATATGACACCCTTTCAGTCGCCATGTGTCTAGGTTGGAAAATCCACTTGTCTCTTCATCATAATCCTATAAGATTACAAAAATTGATGCGTGATCCCCGATTGTTGAGTCGGTATTTCCAAGATAATGGTTATTAGTGTCGTCGTCTGGGTAAAGAATAATACAACATGGAAAGCCTTTTATTGCGTTGGCCATTTCTACAATCGCAAAACCTTATATTGCGTCGGCCATCCGAGTCAGTCCTGAATCACTTTTTCTCCGATCTACATCAAATCTTGCTACTTGTTTACGTGTCATTGATGTGGGATACATTAAAAGGCCCTCGTGACGAGTCTTTTCAGCTGTCGACTTCAACTCATTATCTCGAAATTAGACTTAGAAACTAATTGGTACCTTGGAAATTGCATGCCTCAATGGTGGGTTTCTGCAGCTTTTCGACAATGGGTTTTCATTATCGACCCACGATGAGGAGAGATTCCATCGGCGTTAGAGCTTGTCATTTATTATTCACATTCATTTAGTTGTACTAGCCTTAGTGTACCAGCAGGAGTCATTGACATTAATGGTGATTTCCCTCACACTTGTTAACGGTATACACTAATGGCCGTTAATCAAGTGGTTTCTACCACCATGTTCAACACTTTAAACATGTATCCACATGGTTAGATTTGTACTATAGAGTGGCGGAGATGAAGACCCTAGATATTTTTCAGATAGATCAAAGTTCGTTGGAGTATATTGATTAATATGCGTTGCATAGATCCACATTGTATGTGTGGTGGCTATGTTCAAATTTGAGTCTTTAACACATAGATCCACGGTGTATTTTTTGGTGGCTATGTTCATATTTGAATCATATTAGCATGGATCCCGCGATTAATATGTTTGGTGGCCATGACTGTCTTACTTGACATGGATCTTCTCATGTCGAATTTATGCTTTGAGTCATTTGTATTATTAGTATGGAATGCCTACCTCAATGATGATATATTAATGTACTGTATTTCCTTGTTTATTGGCGGGTTTATTAGATTGTTCCTTGTTCCCTACACACATACGACAAAGTATTTCGGTTATCGCACTCTTTTTCTAACTTCATACTTTGGGGCTCTCATTTACACATTATTTTTCATCCCTATGACTATTAATGATGTAAACCTATCTGATTCCTTCAGAGTCCGTGGCGAGTTCACGAAGGAATGGAGAAGAACTTTTCCTGGGAAAGAAGTTGCATTTTCCTTGTAAAAACCCTATTTTGGAGGATTTCGCAGGTTGCTATATAGGAAGCATGCGAGGATGCTTGATTCTTGCAGGTTGCATCGTAGCTAGGTCGTGAGGAGTTCGTATTTTTCTCCTTCTAGAAGATTCGAGTAAACGCTCGTTTTTTTTTTCTCGAATCTTCTAGAAAGGAGAAGCTTCGCCTGGTGAGAATTGGCATCACGAATGGTTTGGATCTTACTTCGCTTTCATGATTTAGTGGGATCATCCCAACCTCCTCACCTATCCTGTTCTTATATAAAAGGAGAGGAGTTCTCATGGAGAAAGTTAGCTTAGGTTGGTAAGCTTTGTTAGCTTTGGTTCTTGAGCTTTGTTAGCTTTGGTTGGCTTGGAATTCTTAGCTTGGTTAGGTGGTTTTGAGATTTTTCTTTGTCAAGATAGATTGTGGTAGCTATCAGATCCATGGTCTCGAGATCCTTGGAGCAAGTGTGGCCGGGAACGAAGGGCGGTTGGAAGGGACCTTACGACATCAAGACCATGGTTCAATCTCTCTTTCCATTTAATATGTCTGATAATATGATTCTTTCCTATAAATCTTGCTATATGTTTTATTGTATGATTCCTTGATCACATACATAGGTTTTATATTGAGTTTGTAATTACTATCACTTTGCTTGGTTGCATCCTTTTGCGGGATCATCATTGTATGAGTGTTGGAATGGAAGCTAGGATGGTGATGGCGATAGGGAGAAACATTTAAGCGGTGTGTCACCCATCCCTCTTTGGTTAGTAAATTCAATGTCTAAAACTTAAGAGGAAGAAATGCAGTGTGTTTTGTTCTAGATCTAGATTTGGATCTAGGGAATGGAGTTAGTGTTAAGCACCTACCAATTAGTCGATAACAATGGATCTTGAGACTGCGGTGATTTATCGCCGAAGGTGATCTACAAGATAAAGTGACCATGCAATCCTTAGCTCGGATTGGGCAAAAGCTCTCCTCAAGGGCGCAAATTTGAACAGGGGAAAACCATTAGTTTGGATGACCAAGAAAATGGGGATCCAACGAGAATTGTTGATTTGAGAGTGGTAAGAGGTTTGGCGATCTCAGTGAACTTGAGAGTTAGTCAGAGAATCCCTAGTGCATACATGGAAGGGCACACTTTCCTTCATTCCATAAAGAGAAGCAGAAATTGCAAACCCAGGTTAGTCCGTGCCCTCCATACGTCTCCGAGAGAAAACTCAAGGAAATGATTTTCTCCACTAGCAAGAGGTGGATGAATAATCGCGATGTGTTCGAGTTGGAAGCATGGAAAGAGAACAAAGTCACCGAGGGAGGCATCCATGAAGGAAGGAATGAACATTCTTCAGAAACCCTAAAAAAAAATTTGTCATGAATGTAAAATGAAAAATCAGAGGAAAAGAAACAACCAAGACACATAGCTTGAGAAGAAAAGGTAACAATGAATTCTTATATATCTTAGTTCTGATTCACCTTATATACCAAGGGAACCATTTATTTTACATATATTTAATTTCATCATCAAAGATTGAAGGTACTTAGATTGACTTGTGCACCCTAGGTGGACGTTCCCCTAGGTGGCCTCCCTTGGCCCGGTACTATGGGGACACCTAGGAGGCGATTCTAGGAATGATTTTCAGTGGGTGAGGGAAATAGGGGTGAACTGACCAATTAATGAAATTGATTTATGGAGGAATGAAGGGATGGAGCACATATGCGGGGGAGGATTTTTATGGAATTAAATTATTAAACATTAGAATTAAATGGGATTTTGGGAAAGTAAAGGACTTTGAAACTCTATATAATGGAGTGAGGAGAAGGATGATGGATCTCTTATGTTATGTATAACGTTACAGAAATTATACTTAGTAGCGAATTGCTTGTGGGGAGTTGGGATACCTAACTCAGTGAGAATTAGTAGTTTGACCTTTTGAGGTGAGTTGGGAGCTAGTTGATTCATTTGTTAGTGTGTGGTAGTGGCCTTGTATCTGGAACAGGATAGAATTGGGAAGATACCCTAGTGTTGGTTAGGAGTCTTAGGTGAGATCTCATCAATGTCGACAAGCGAGGGTTTATGGCTGCGATGGGACATCAACTTAGAAGCGGTAGATTGGAAGTAATCACGGCTTACTTTTATTTCTGCATGGTAGATGGTTTGTATGATTATGATTTTAGTTCTACAAGTTTAATTGGGTAAGGAAATGATTGTCTTAGCATTCTAGTTGATGGTAGAAATTTTCCCATGGCCTTCGATCCATGCATGCCTTGACCATCCTGTGGTTTATTGATTATGATGATTGTGGCTTATTTTTTCCTTCATCCCTAGCTCCTTAGTCCACGCCTTCGGTAAAGAGCGATCTATAGTCGCATCGAAAATGTTAATAGACTTATGGATCTAAATGCCTTCTTTCTATGCATGGATGATGAGCAAAGGATGTTCCTACTAGCCATATACCCTTGTTGAATGTTCCTGGTTGATGGATTGCCTTGTGCCCTTGAGAATGAGTACTTATATGATTGTTTATCCTTCCTTCTGTGAACCACTTATGATCCTCTATGTTTTTATCTCTACGTTGATACTTTTCCTGGAAAATTTACTATGTGGGGTTCTTTTTATACTTCTGGTCTACCAATTAACTCATCGATTTATTACTTTTGATGATGAATTTTTACTCTACTGGCCCATTTCCTAGAATTTTCAATGCTTCTCTTAATCGATCAGATCAACTGTGTAATGTCAACAACGATTTACCTTTGACCACACTTTATTATTGATAATCTATGCCTTTTATAATTTATGCACTTGATTCAACATCCCTGTCTTTTGTCTACGTTGACTTCATACCTGCATTTTTAACATTGTGACAACCATTTTATTCTCTGCGTTGGGATAGGAAAGTCATTGGTTACTATGCATTTTCCTTGGATAGGGAGTTTAATTTTACTATTAGTGATATTACATCTAATGGGAGATAGAGCTATGTTTACTGCCATTCTAGTGATAGCGATTTTATCTTTAATGTATGACAAATAATTAATAGTTATAATGCGTAACAATAGATTATATAACCGGCTAAACTTTATGTTCAGAATTCATATTACATCGTTGCACACTATTCATTTGATCCTTTAAAGGATAGCGTCTTTTTCTTGTGTAGAAGACAACGTTGTTTTGTTCACTCCACAACGGTTTATATCAATGAGTGACAGATTTATGAGAACAAAATATTTTTAATTATATGTGAGACAAACATTATATCTATAACCACGATTATATATATATATATATATATGAACAACATTATATCTATAACCATGATTTTATATATATTTAGACATCATTTTATCTATAACCACGATTTTATAAATATGTTGACCACATTTTATAGAGATGACAATGATTTCAATTTGATCAGGGGGTGTCTACGAATTTTAAATTACTGTGTGTTTGCATCCATTTTAATTTATGTGACTACAAAGTTAATTACAGTGATTGTGGCTATGAATTTAGTATGATCAGGGTGTGTATGCGTAATTTAAATTACGATGAGTCTGCGCTCAATTTGATTCTTTGACCACGAATATAATTACAGTGACTGTGGCCATGAATTTATTATGATCAAAGTGTGTCTGCAAATTTTAAAACACGGACAACGATCTGGTAGATCTTGTGTTTTTAATGATAGACAAAGATACCATCCCTGCACATCCTCTAGATCTTTTGACTCTTTAGCCTCATACAGATGGGAGTAGCCTGACGATACTGCACGAAGATGAGGTGGGTGGTCTTCGAGTTGTAAGTAAGGATAGAACTAGGTGGTAGTGAAGCCCATTCCCCTTTTATTTCATTGCCTTCTTATGGTAGCCGGAGGTATGAACCTCTATTGTGACCTATGATGATTAGAATATTCGAAGGAAGAAAAGTAAAGGAAACCCTAGACAAAATGTCGGAGTTGGAGAAATATAATTAATGTGAATTAGTACCAAGAGGAGAAGTTGGCCCTAATAGGTCTGTGAGAATCACTATATCTGAGGGGTGCCTAGTATCTCATTTAGACATCATATATGATAGGAGAGTCAATTTCTTGCTTGATCACGGTTGTGAAGTGTAGCTAAGTTTTGGGGAAAGAAGTGTGCATGAGTTTACAGGTGGGACTATATGATCAAGACTGGTTACTTTTCTTATGCGGTGCATTGCATGGCTATTGATTGCTACCAGTATTCTTCTGTCGGAAATTCAAGGTGCTTGGAGGGTGGCAAGGGCCTATGGTTGGGTGACAAGCGGTATTGTTAATGGTAATATGAGCACAATATTTCATATTCTAGCAGGTTATGTGCCCACCTCCCTTCCCATTCATTCTAAATGTTGGAAGGAAAAATAATTGCTAGAATATTGAGCTCACTGAGGAGCGCCACTAGGTTTACTAGCAAGAGAAGCTTCCAAAGACATTGTTGCTAGAGTTACTAGCAGTGGTTCTGTAGAAACCCTAATCTCATATCCAGCATCTTGTGATGGAGCATCTCACTCAAAGAAGATATTCCAGGATACACCTAACTTTCAGAGTTGCACAGCACGGCTCTCGAGGAAGGCGAGAAACGAAGAAGTTGAAGTTTTAGATCAAGCATGACCAGGTTACCAATCAGCCAAAGACATGAGTGAAGCGATCAATCTTATACTACTCAACACTTACTGGAACTATTGAAGATGACATGTGGATAATTGATAGTGGAGCTTCAGGCACATGATGGGAGATCAAGCTAGACTCTCAAATCTAAATCTTAAGAATACCCCGTACAAGGTAGATCTTGGAGACAAAAAACACTTACCCAGTCAAAGGATTTGGAAAAGCCTCCATCAAAATGGAAACATGTAACTATGTTCACTTAAGCAATGTTTTATATGTACACGGTTTATAAAGAATCTTGTATTGATATATTTCCTAGAAGACAAGGAAACTTATAATAGCTTTTGTGGATGGAAAGGTGTTACATGGCATAAAGACTCCATCATAAGAATGTTAGGGTTATTGGAAATCGTGGAAGGAAATATATAGACTACTAGAAAAAAATTAAGAATCTCTTGTACATAGCAGTCCAACTGATAAGATTTGGCACAGATAGTACACTCACATTAACTATCAAGCATTACCCTTTCTCAAAATATGGTTGAAGGAATACCATATTTGTAGTCTACACATGAAGGAATCAGCACTGCAAGGATACATTGGGAAGAATATCAAGGAAACCTTTCCCAAGAAACAACAAGAATCTAAGGAAATTCTATATCTGATACACTCAAATGTTTGCGGTCCGATGCCAATAAAATATCTAGGAGTATCTTCCTACTACATAATCTTCATAGATGACTATTCAAGAAAGATATGTCTATATCTACTAAAGACAAAAGGCGAAGTATTCAACATGTTTCAAGAGTTGAAAGATGAAATAGAAAACCTCACTAATAAGAAGATCAAGGCGGCTATTAGCTTAGATAATGGTGGAGGAGAATAGACATCAAAGGAATTTGTTTCATACACTTAAATGGAAGCCAGGGTTAGGAGGGAGCTAATTGTTCTACATAATCCTCAAAAATAGTCCAACGAAAAGAAGAACATATCCATTGAAGAAGCCGTAAAAGCCTTACTAAATGATCAATGTCTATCCATGTGCTTCTTGTAAGGAGAGGCAACAATGGCTTGTATATATGTACAAAGCTTGAAGTCCTCATTGTATATTATTGAAGTACCTTGGCACTAGAAGAAGATTTCTGAGGTAAGAAACCTAATGTGTAAAATCTAAGAATATTTGGATGCCATGTTTTACTCTCACATACCCAGGACAAGAGGAATAAACTAGAACCTTCAATAAAGAAAGGGATATTTGTAGGATACAATGATTCATCAAAAGCTTATAGAATATATTCGAGGAACAACACAAGATCGAAGTCGTGAGGCATTAACATTCAATGAGAAGATGGCCTTCAAAATCCATAGGAGAAACTATAGAAGAATAGAGATTGAAGAACTTAATGAAAAAAGCACAAAAACATAAATGACGAAAAGGAACTACTGATCATCCTATGGAGCCATGTGAAAAAATTAATTGTACCTAAGACCAGAAAAGACTAAGCAGCTAGGGTACCTTACAAGAGGCAAAAGACTCAAGGTTCGAGAGGGAGAAACATTCGAGAAAAGAGTAAAATACCTAAAAAGATTCTCAAATTTATGCAACATACATGACAAAGCTTAAGATGAAGAACCTATCACATTTGAAGAAGCGAGTTCAAAGGGACAATGGAAAGAAGAAGCTATGACGGAAGAGCATCAATCCATTATGAAAAAATGGGTATGGAAATTGTACCTAGACCTAAAAGAAAAATTGTAGGTTAGTAACTTCAAAATGGGTATACATGATCAAACATGTAGTAGATGGAAGCATGGATAAATACAAGGCAAGATTCATAGCTAGAGGGTTCTCCCGGAAGGAGGAAGAAGAATATGATGACAAAAATTTGCTCGGTGGCTGGAGTATACTTCCATCATAGCTATCATATCTCTTGTCACTTCCATGCGATGGAACTTACATCAAATGGATATAAGATGGCACTTCACGAATGGAGCTATTGAAGAAAAAGTATATATCGAACAACCTCAAAGGGTTTGAGGTACATTCAGAGAGACACTAACGTTTGTAGATTAAAAGAAATCTCTATATCGATTCAAGCGAGATCGAGCTTGGTATGCCAAAATGGATAGCTATCTAACAAGACTTGGTTTCTCCAAGAGTCTGTAGATCAAACCTTTATTACAAAGTCATGGAAAATGCACTAGTGATTCTACTATTATATGTTAACAATCTATTCATAACAGGTGAAGAGTCTATTATTATCCAGTTCAAGAAGGAATTAGCTTAAGATTTGATATGAAATATCTAGGTCTCATGCATTATTACTTGGGACTAGAAGTATGGAAGAAGTGTGGTTAAGTATTCCTTGGAAAAGGAAAATACACAATAAAGATCCTTGATTTGAATGATATAGTTGTATGTCCATGGACACTACTATGAATGCAGATATAGTAAAAGTGAAAGTTCTAGATTATGATCCGATAGATCCATCTCTATATCGACAACTAATTGGGTCATTGATGTATTTGGTAAATACCATTTTGAACATTTACTTTGTTGTGAATACATTGAGCAAGTTCTAGGTGGAACCAAAACAAGAGCATTGGATATCACATTATAGCTTATGTATTAAGATATATTAAGTGGAACAATAAACTATGGTTTGAGATATCTCAATTCATTTGATATACAACTTCATGGATTAAACAGGCTTCAGTTGGAAGTGTAGGAACAACAAGAAGAGAACTTTAGGTATGTTTTAGCTTGGGCTCGGCTATGATATATCTTAGAGGCGATAGGAAACATAAGTTTATGTCGCACTCAGTGAGAACAAAAGCAGTATAGCAACATCTAAAAGCATGCTGCTTGAAACAATATGGTTAAAGGAAGTTAATCTCAATTTAGTTGATCGATTCCATAATCGACCATAATTGTGTGAAAATCAAAGTTGTATAAGATTATCAGAACATCCTAGTATTTCATGAAAATTGAAACACATTGAGATCAAATACTACTTTATTTTGGATAAAGTCTAGGAAGGAGAATTAAACCTCCAGTATATCTAACTATAGAAGCGGAGACATAGAACATTCTAATAGAAACCTCTATCGAATAAAGTTTGCATATTTCGAGATGGGAATCATTGAAATAACTCCCTTAGGCGAAAGGGAAGAATCTGAGGTTAGGAGGGAGCACTAAAAATTATTGAAAATATTGTTGAAAACTATTATTGAAACATTTATCTTTGTGATTGAAAATGGTCGATTGAATTTGATTCTTTCTTGTTAGGAAAGTGGATTGAGATTTCCTAACGGACAGTGATTTCCATTTGTGGTTAACATGGGAAATAGTCCAGGTGTTTTATGTATCATAGACAATGAATTCCGATACGGTTAAAGATGGAAGTGGTTTAATAAAGAAGTCTCTCTTCTTGAGGGTTACTCAAAAAGAATCATTTCGCCTCACACGGAACAACTATTTCTCATTATTGGTTAAAATGATGATGAATGAATTTATTTGGAGGTTGATATAGGGCCATTTCCTCTTGTAGTTATCTGGGAAATGTTACGGGCAGGTCATTCCTTAGGGTTTATACATTCTCTCCAAGACACACTTTGATTAGTGTAGGAAAAATATGTGGTAGGGAATGGTCGAGGCTATTAATCGAGGGACAACATTCCTTAAGGTTTATACATTCTCTCGAGGTGCACTTTTGATTATTGTAGGAAGAATGGCGAGGGTGAGAATGGTCCATGGCTCAGAAATTAGAAACAATTATTCTTCCTTGTTTGAAAAATAGGGAAGATATCCCATTATTGATATTCTACGTTGAGGGAAGACATTCTTTCGGATATCCTGATATGTGATTGAAATATTGGCCCAGATGGTTTAGTTAATTTTTAACAATATTTTACGTGCAACTTGTCATCAGATGATTGTTATGATTGTTATAGGTACTTTGTCTCCAAAGCAGTGAGATATATACTACGCATGGTGGATTTTTTCCACTTTTAAATTGACTGACTATGTGTCACCGGTTTGAGTAGTTCATTACCATGGATAAACATAGTTGTGTTCTATCAATTGATATTGTACTAGTTGTCCTAGGAGATTATCGTTGGGTAATAATGATGGTTCTTATTGATACTACCGGTTGAATGGTATGTGTGTGCTCAAAGACCATACCTCCATAGCTATAAGGGAGTGTTGATATTATGGTAGCCGGAGGTATGAACTTCTATTGTATTTATGATGAGATTAGAATTTTCCAAAAGGAAGAAAATAAGTAAATAAAACCCTAGAAAAGATGTCCATTGTAGAAATATAATTAATATGAATTAATTAGTACCCACAAGGAGAAGTTAGCCTCAGTAAAGTGCGAGAATCACTATAAATATAGGGCACAAATCTCTCATATGAACATCATCTCATTGGATTCTGGAGAACCCGATTATCTTGTGGTCTTGAGTTATAGTATTGTCTTAAAGTTACGGGAAGAGTGTTGCACCATTTTTCTAGGTGGGACTATCTAATAAGCTTTGGTTACTTTTCTTGCATAGTGGTGCATTAGCCTTGATTTTCTATTGATTGCTACCATTATTCTTCTCTATCAAAGTCAAGGTGCTTTCGGAGGGTGGCTTGACCTATGGTTGGGTGACAAGAATTATTGTCAATGGTAAAATGAGCACAATCTTTCATATTCTAACAATATAAAGGCAAAAGAACTACAATGAAATTTTTCAAGAAAAGCTTATAAACCAAAGACATCTCATCATCATATGAAGATGAAGTCAATGACAATGAGATAGGAAAGATTTATATTCATGGAGTAAAGAATCGACAAAGACTCGAAGAAAGTATGGAAAAGCCAAAGAAGAATCTTGAAGAAGTCGAAGAAAAGTGAAGGAGAGAAAAATTGACTATCGAGGGAATAAATGTGTGTTCCATAGAAGTTATCAAAAAAAAAAAAAAAAAACTACAAGCGGTGGACAAGAAAATGGACACTCAAGAACTAGAAAAATTATCACAAAATTGAAGGTTCAAATAGAGAAGATAAAATAATTGAAGAAGCACTCAAAAGAACAATTAGAGAAAGGACAAGATCGGAAAATTGGGAAGAAGAGGTTGTCGCTAAATGATATTTAAAAAGAAAAATATGTGGAATAACTCAAAAGTTTTGGATGACATTATCCAGAAGTCAAAATCTCATCTTGACAAGTCCGAACTTGGATTCAATCAGACAGAAAAAAGATCAAACTCCAAAAATGAAAGAAACAAATCCAAGAACTATCCCAGTAATCGAATAGGAAGATATCTGAGGAAGATTATAGGGACACTCCTCCACCAGAAGATTCAGATTTTAGAATCAATAATAGACATATAGGCCTTAAGAAGAATAAGGGTTCATAAGAGCATTTCCTTTCATAAGATATTCAACTCGTAGGTATCAAACTATCTATTTTTGGTTTATGTTATGCATGTAATAATTTTAGACATAAATATATGAATTGTATATCTAACAACATGAACAACAACTTTGAGAGTTATACATAAAGGGATTATTCAGGGAGACCTAGTGACACACAAAGAAAAGTTACAACAGGTTTAGAATCTTTGAGCACCGAAGTGGAATATTACAAATGTAAAAATTACGGACACATGGCCAAGGATTGTAGAATAGCAGTCCCTCTAAAAGAACCTCAAACAGTTGAAAATGAAATATGTAACATCATTTCTGAAGCGCCTTGAGACCACTTATTATTTGAGGACACTTGCTTTCAAGTGATGCGGACTCTTTGACATTAGACCTATTATCTTTGATTATGATGTGACTTTATAGATGACATGATGTGTTACTATTTGATTAAACAGGTGCTATTGACTTCGATTGATTGAGTGTCTTGAGGTTTGACCTTGAGGATCACGAGAGGCATGTGGGGACCTTGGACTCGGTTGAGTCGAGTGGCAGGTTGTTATGTTTTTATGATGTTTTGTTTGATGGATGATTTGATGTTGACATTTCTAACATGATTATTAATTGTCTGGTATTGATAGCTTGCACCGACTTGACTCACATATGGAGTAAAGGGCCACACACAATTCTTGAAGGTTGAGGGGTGGGCGGCAGCCACATGCCTTGCTAGCACTCCGTAGAGTAAACTGAGCGTAGGTTAACGACTACCCTAGTTCAAGAGGGATTACTATCTTGTGAAGCTGACGGTCGCTCACGATGATTCTAAAGAGGCTGGCGTAGAGGGCCTTATTCCTTAAACCCATAGTCTCCCACAACTCACTGGCGAGTTTTGACTCGAGGGTTATAGAGGTCTAATCGATTCCCGATTGATTGGCACCCTTGGAATTGCGATGGTGCATCTGAAGAACCCGTCGCTGCTTGAAATTCCTAGAGGCAAGAGTGGCACCCTTGGCGCGCGATAGTGCGACTTTGAAGAACGCGTCATGATAAAGGTGGTTGATAGGTCGACCCTAACCCCAGCCCTAAGTCTTCAACACTGTATAAAACTTTAAGCATTACCTTAACCAATTATCGTCTAGCCTAAAATCTAAACCCTAAACCTAAGACCTTCTAGAAGCCAGGAATTCGATTAATGGCCTTAACTTTTGAAATTTCAAAAACAACAAAAAGGAGAAACAAAAGGCTTCGGACCATCTCCCTCCTTAATCGGTAACTACTTAATAAAGCCCGACCTCCATCGCGTGGGATCTCCAGGTGTCCATCTCCCATATACTCGTCTAGTCCCACTTTTCACCTTAGCATGCATCCACCTAAATTAAATCCTCCCTTATTCTTTTTTACGGTAAAAATTACCTTCCCCTCTTTTGAAGTTGTAGCAAATAAAATCTCCCTTTGATCCACGAAAATATAAATACATTAATGATCAATTAAATGATATTTCGGGTTTATTCATTAAAAAAGAAAAAGAGAAGGGAGATGAAAATACAAAATAAGAGTATATTTATTTATATACAACTATAAAACAATAAGATAAGAAAGCATGGGAAGGGAAATAAAAGTTAAATATATAAAACTAATAAAATGAAAATGGAAATAAATAAATAAATAGAGTAAATAAATAATTAATAAAGATTAATGAATAGAGAAATAGAAAATGATAATGTCTTTTATGCTTTGATTTAAAAATATATATATATAAAATTCAATTTGGATTATACAAACGGATTAAAACTAAAGAAATGGGAGAAAAGTCAAAGAGGGGGATTAGGGTTGAGGGGATAAAGGGAGGGAAGAAATAAGGGGCTTTTCTTTTGGAAGGTGAGGGGCTATTACTTGAGGGAGGAGGCCCCGGCCCAGTTCTTGGTAGGAGTTGGGAATCCTCAAAAGACTTGAGTGGTAGCTCGACCTTTGAGGTGAGCTGAGGAGATAGAGACTCTCTAGTTGTGTGTAGCCCCTTCTAACGTACCGAGTGGCGAGGGGAAGAAAGAAGAGTACCCTAAGCGGCAGGCTGGGAGGTGCCGGTGAGTTGGTGGTTGTCGGTAAGCAGGAGCAGGAGCAGTTTGGAAAGGAGCAGCAAGGAGCACACTGCACAGGCTTCAACCCGGACAATAAGGCAAAGGTATGGACTTGTTTTGATAGAATAGGATGCTTATGATTTCACGAAGGTAGAAAGGCATAATGATTGTTGCTAAGGTTGATTGTACGGATGTAAATGACTTTTTTCTCGTCCTCAAACTCAGAATATTTTCGTTTATCCTCAAATCCTGACTCTTTCTCGTCCTCAAACTCAGAAGATTTTCGTTTATCCTCAAATCCGTTCAGTTTGTGTTGCTGGTAAATTGTTGGGGTGATGGGTGTTCGTTTTTTGTGCATTGGGGCATTTTAATGGAGTAGGGATTACTCGTTTTTTTAATTTTGGGCGAGTATAATATGTGCTGGGAAATTTGGAATGATGTAGGGTATTCTCGTTTCCTTTCTGGGTGTGTGTAATATGTGTTGGATTATTCTTTAATATGGTGTAATATGGTGTGTGTAATATGTGTGTAATATGGGTAATATGTGTTGGATTATTCTTTAATATGCGTGTAATATGGTGTGTGTAATATGTAGGGATTATTCTTTTAATTATGGGCGTGTACAATAGGTGTTGGGCATCTTGCACTGGTATAGGGTTTAATCATTGTTACTGGGCGTGTATACCGTGTGCTGGGCGACCGATATTGTGTAGGGAGCTTTTCCTTCATTCTGGGCGTGTGCATGGTGTATGGGGTGTTAATAATCGTGTAGGGTTCATTTTTCTGGCTGGGCGCGTGCTGGGTATATGGGGCAGTTTAAATTCATGTATGGTTCTTTTTTTTATTGTTCGGGCGTGGATCCAAGCCTTCTTTGGCGTTTTCCTTCCGTTTGGGTATTGGGTACAGTGGGCAGAAATTTTTGACTCGATAGGTTGGGAACTGTATGGTTATGGGCGTCTTCTTGTTTTGGGGGTCTCTAACGGAGATTGGGGCGTCATTTGATTGCCAGGAAACGCCGCCTTCAACGCCTCACAGTGATACGCTGTGTGTCACAGTAATCCACGTGGGCAAATCCTTAGTTCTGTATTACGGCGTGGGGAATGGTTACAAGACGATCTTGGATTACCAGTATGACTGGCAATGAGATTCGTTGGAACTGTCAACAGATGTTTGACCAGTGTTAAATCTTCCTTTAGGGTTTATGAATCCTCCTTGCAATGATAATGGATGTGTAAATGTGCCTCAGCAGATTGATCATATGCGCTGCATTATCTCAATTCTGTCAATAAAATATATATAGAAAAAACGCATAGCAGGTTAATGATGTATATAATGATTTCACCTTCGTCAAATTTAAGAAACAGAACGTATTATTGATGTATATATCTGATTTCAATTTAGTCAAATTAAGACACCCTTGAGCAGCGTATTGATATCCGTGTGGATATGTAATAGAAAGGGGGGGGGTTATTAAGATCATTGTTTAATTACTCTTGTGATATTATCTCAGGCATGTGACAGGTGATTGGTTTTAATGTCATCAAGTTAAGAACCATAAGAGATGTCCTGTATGGTAGAACTTATGTTGCGATCCTGTTATTTTAATTTTGGTCTGAGTTTATATCTACGCGGCAAAAATTTATTATGGAATGCTTTGGTGCGTTTTTTTTATATTAGTGAGAAAATTCATTAAATTTCAAAGTATTAAATTAGTGTTGGGGAACAGTTTTTATTGTCTGCTATTTTGGGGTTTTTCAATTCTTCCTTGCCTTGATCGCTGATATATTAAATGCGCCCCAGTAAATTTAAGATCATTGTTTAATTACTCTTGTGATATTATCTCAGGCGTGTGACAGGTGATTAGTTTTAATGTCATCAAGTTAAGAACCATAAGAGATGTCCTGTATGCTAGAACTTATATTTCGATCCTGTTATTTTAATTTTGGTCTGAGTTTATATCTACGCCGGCAAAAATTCTATTATGAAATGCTTTGCGCTTTTTTTTTTTTATATATTTAGTTAAGAAAAATTCATTAAATTTCAAAGTATTAAAAATTAGGCAGTTAGGAACAGCTTTTATTGTCTCCGCTATTTTGGGTTTTTCAATCTTCCTTGCCCTTTGATCACATATATTAAATGTTTCCAAGAACTGAATGTATGTGAGTTTGCTATCTTTATAGGTTTTCACTTCTTCATGACGTTGTTAACGAGGTATTGACGCGCTCAGTGATATTGATTAAAAGCACAACGTTATTATCCTTTAGGGTTTTACCTATCTGGCATTGTTAACTGCAGCGTTGAGATTATCAATGAAACGTTAATGCTTAAAGATTCACAATGATAGCAACAGTTTAAACATAATGGTGAAATTATTATAATAATAATATTACTGGCCGATCATGTCGGCAGATTGACCTGATGAGATATACTTAACGGCAATAGTGATATGTTTGGAAGATTACTTTTGGTAGATATGCAATGATTGGATTACCTTAATTTAAATTGAGATTTTATTACCTTTTAATTGAATCATTTTAAGGAATGTCGAGAGGACCTTGTAATGTTAAGCATGTGTTTGCGGCAGGTTAATACTATTAAATGAAAATGTTAATCCTAGTAGAACCGCCTTGATAAGAATTAGTTAATGCGATAAGGTATTATTAAATTGCAATAGTTCAATTGAAATAATTAT